>LBNU01000867.1:12827-42713 GCA_014162995.1 Artemisia annua | reverse complement strand
TAAACTCTATGAATTCACTCAACATTATTTGTTGACGTTTAGCATGTTTATCTCAGGTCCGTAAGTACCTCAGCTTGGATGGGCCGCGCAAGGAAAGATTATCAATCAAGATGGCTCATGTTTTAAATGTTTTATGTTCTAAAATGTTAAAGACTTTTATTATCATTTGTATCTTTTAAACTTTGTAAACTTTTGGGACTTCTTGTAAAACATAATAACCTTTCAAGGTTTATGTTTATTAAATATTTCTTGTATGAAACTTGTTTATTATGTTTGTACTATGTGATCGATATATAGCACCCCATGTCCCTTCCGCTGCAAACTTGAAAATGGGGGTGTTATACCTGGTTATAGAGAACTAAGTGTATTTTCAAACACTGAACTATAACTACACTTTTTAAATGGACCGGTTACACCACACCACCGCGAGCCCTCCATGCCTACTCAACTACAACATTTGATTTGAAATGTTGCACATATTACATGAACTATATGCTAAATGCTAGATTTGCAACTTATGTTACTATTAATTGGGTTATTACAGTACCATGTCTACCCATTCACACCATACTACCTCCTCTTCCGAACTTGAGGTTGAAGACACTGCTTCGTCAGTGATCCCACCTGTCACCACTACACCTTTGGTAACTCCGACAATACCAACTGACAACTCTAACTCTTCGTCAGCCGATGAGAGGCTTGTGTCAACCTGGTGTTGGTCTCCTGACCCAGGAATGGTAACTCCACCCACTTTACCACCACCACCTCCACTCAATTGGGTTTACCGAGGAAGGAGAGTTAGAATACTTGAACCGTATGAACCTGAGCCTTTCATGAGGCCATTCAGGAGGACACCTACGGGCCCGATACATATCCATACTCCTCGTCGAAGGTATCGACGATTATCACCAAGTTCTCCCCTTAATGTTTTTGGAGCATCACCACAATCATCACCGGAACACTATGAAGCTATTCCACCTTCTCTGCCATATTCTCCTCCACGGGTTAAGCCGGAATTTTGGTTCAACTTACTTACACAAACTTTCCCGGATGCACCCTTTTCCCGAGGGATGGCACCTCTAGGAAATGTTCCCTCCCACCCTCCTGGTTTTCCTCCAAGGACTTATGAAATCGGAGAATCTTCAACTAATGCAACAAACCGTGTTACCCAAACTATACCACCACCGGAATATTATGAGAACCGACTTCGAGAACTTGAAGCAAGAATTAGGGGAGTTCATGAATTCCAAAGATGGGAGATTCAAGCCCTAATGGATGAGATTGCCATGATTAAGGAGCAAGCAAGGCACCAGGAATGAAGATAAAAATCAATGCTTTATGTAGTATAAGAAAAACAATATCAAGGATGTGTAATATTTAATAAGTGACTTGTAACGTTTGTGTGTTTTTGGGAACAATAACGGACAACTATTAATGTATATTATGGTATTTGGTTTTTACTACGTTTTAATGTTGATTTACATTCCCGTGGTTGATTTTTATCATATGTTGTGAATGGTATTCAAACATGTCGTGATAATCATATCCATGTATGTTGTGAATTGTATTCAAACATGTTGTGATTGTGTTGCTAATGACGGGGATATCATGATGTTTAAGTATTGAAAATGGTGTTTTAAGATGTTGGAAAGGATGTTTGAAAAGTGTTCAAAACTAAGAAGATTATGGTTCTTTATGTAGAAAGAAAACTTTAACAAAGAGGGTTTCGGCCATTACTTAATAACAAGGACAAACATAAGAAATTTCAAGCCAAGCTTTTATTGATGATGAAAAGCTATAGAAATTTCAAGCCAAGCTTTTGTTGATGATGAGAGGCTATAGATTTTTTTCAAGCCAAGCTTTTGTTGATGATGAAAGGCTATAGATTTTTCAAGCCAAGCTTTTGTTGATGAAAAGCTATAAAATTCACGCCAAGTTTTTGGTAAATGACGAAAAACTAGAAATTTCAAACCAAGTTCTGTAGATGGTAAAGGAGCACGCAATTTCAAGCCAAGCTTTTGTAGACGATGGAGGAACATGAAATTGCAAGCCAAACATTTTGAAAAAAATAAAAAATAAAAAATAAAAAAAAGGAAGGAGAAGGATTTCAAGCAAAGTTTTTGGTGGATGATGAACAAGTAGAAGCCTTCAAGCCAAGTTTGTATAGATGATGAATCATTGTGTCTCGTAGAAATGATACAACCAAGTTAGAAACTTAGAAAAATTTGGGTTAAAAATGGACACTAATGGTGTAATTGATATGTAAGGAAAGCTTTAAATTTATAATACTAGTTTCACCGATTTTAATAAACCAAACACACGGTTAAAGTATAACCCCCGTTGGTAGTATTAGATTAAGGTAAGACCAGGTCGTATCCACAGGGACTTAGTTCGTTCAGATTAAGTATAATAATTAGTAAAAGTAGACAAGTAACGATTATAGCAAATAAAAAGAAAAAAGACAAATGATTGCTTGGATAGCTTAGATAATCTAGTGACAATGTTTATGTTTGATCTCAGTTTGATAAAGGAGCACAACTTATAAGAAAGCTATTTTCGTCAAGAGAGCAATTTCATAACTCGTAGGTTCAATTCAAGATTCATATCTACCCATTAAGTGATTTCTCTCAAAATAGTATTTCATATCAAGTCTAGATTATTATTGATTATTCTAAGTGGATTTCTCCTTTTAAAGACTAGTAACGCAGACAAGTTCCTAGAATTGCGTTTAACACGTTGGTTCTTTCGACCTAACCCAACATATTATATTCAACCAGTTTCAATAAGCAAACGTAATAAGACTAGAAATGAAATAGTTCACAATATAAACTCGAAATTGGTAGAGATCAAAACATAATCATAAGTCGCTTTATTATATTCACATATCCAAGCAATCACAAGAGGTTTAGCCTCTCATGGCTAATGAGTTCATAATAACAGAAGTGAGTAAATGATAAACAAGAGACATACAGATTGGATTGATCAAATGATTACACAAGTGTCACAAGTAACCAAGAATTCGACACCAACAAGTATTTAACACCCCTTATTCTGATTCGTTCACCCCTGTAACTTGGCTCTGGATCACGTACTACTTCGGACTTAACTTTGTGAAATTGATTATAGAGTGGAGAGTTCAAATGCTTGCAAATGATCTCTATTTATAGGCAATCTGGTATGCGAAGTACGGCGTACTTAGTTTCTGAGTGCGGCGCACTTTCTTATTTTCTTGGCGCCAAAGCTTCATAAATACAGGGGAAGTACGGCGCACATAGTTTGCAAGACCGGCGCACTTTTATTTATTTGACTTCCTTTGACCGAGAGGTAAGTGCGGCGTACTTAATTGTAAAACCCGCGCACTTGGCTTGCATGAAAAGGTTAATCATGGAAGACTTAGTTATTTATTCACTTCAAGTGGCGAAATAGTAGGTTTATAGGTGTTTCATGCTCAGACCATCCAAGAGTGAACCTGCATTCATTTTATGCTATTAAGTACCAAAAGTTCACGTAAAATGATCATAAAACATATAGAATAATGCTCAAGAAATATGTATAATTAGAGCATTATCAGTAATTCCAATAACAACAACATCATCATTATGTAATTTGTGCTTGAGATATTCTAGCATGGAGAAACTAAACTTACATTTATGTTGATCTTGACAGGAAATGCCTCGCACAAGGAGAACAACTGCCTCACCTGAACCGACTCCAACACCAACACCAACTCCCACTCCAGCATCAGGATCAATCCCACCTTTGACTCTGGAAGATATCCGGAGAATGGTTGCTGAAGGCCTAGCTGCTACACTCGGAAACCCACCTACACCTTTGAACCGCTCCAGCAATGCCAGTGAAACTGCTGAAGAAGCAACCACTATTATCCCACGAAAGTGTACCTATAAGGATTTCATGGGCTGTCAACCCACTTACTATAAGGGTACTGAAGGAGCTACTGCCCTTGCCCGCTGGTTTGAACGCTCTGAAACTGTGTTTATGAGAAGTGGCTGCCTTGAGAACTGTAAGGTAACCTATGCAACAGGGACACTATTGGATGAAGCCCAATCATGGTGGAATGCTATAATCCAAAACATGGGAACCGAAGAAGCTTATCAGATCACTTGGGGTGAATTCAAGAAGAAAATCCTCAAGAAATACTGTTCAAGGTCTGAAATCAAGAAGTTGGAAGATGAATTTCATTACTTAATGGTAAAAGGAGTCGAACTGAGAGCTTATAACCGCCGATTTCAGGAACTAGCTGTGTTATGCCCAGGTGTTGTGCCCGACTTGGACAAAACCCTGGAAAAGTACATTGAATGTTTGCCTCAAAGTATCGAAGGAAATGTTACCGCTTTGAAACCTGCAACCCTTGATGAGGTAATGGGAATTGCTCAAAGGCTACTAGACAGGGAAATTAAGCGGAAGTCAACCGCGGAACGAAATGAACTCAAGCGAAAGAATGATGATAGGAGAATTTTCTTACATGGCAGTAGTAGAAATGCAAACAATGGACGCAACCATAACTATCATCACACCCGCAATTCCCATCACCATAAACAAAACCGTAGGCAGGAAGCTGCCAAGGCATATGTGACTACTTCAGTATATAACGGCGACAGGCCCCTGTGCAATAAGTGCAAGCTACACCATACTGGTCCCTGTTTTGCCAAGTGCGGAAAGTGTCAAAAGATGGGACACAAGACCACTGATTGCAAAGCCTCCAGAGCCAACTTGCAACCTGTGAACATAGTGTGTCACCGTTGTGGAGAAAAGGGACATTACAAGAGTCAATGCACTAACAGGAATGCTGACTACCCTGCACGTGCAAGAGCATACGTGATGGGAGATGGAGATGCACCAAGGAACCCTGACGTCGTCACGGGTACGTTTTTAATAAATCAGCATAGTGCAAGAGTTTTATTTGATTCAGGTGCTGATAGAAGTTTCGTAGATACTACTTTTGTTTCATTACTAAACATTGCCCCAACTAAGTTAGACATCACCTACGAGATCGAAATGGCCAATGGAATCTTGATAGGCACTAACACCGTACTCCTAGGTTGCACCATAACCTTACAGAACCAACCTTTTCTTATCAACTTAATGCCCATTCAACTTGGTAGTTTCGACGTCATGATTGGAATGGATTGGTTATCCAAACATCGCGCCAGGATAGTTTGCGATGAGAAAACAGTTCACATACCACTATAAGGCAAAACTCTTGTGGTTCAAGGCGATAGGAATAATAACCAATTTGGAATCATCTCATTTATTAGAACGGTGAAGTACATGAACGACGGATGTCAATTGTTTATGGCACAAATAACTGAGGATAAGTCGGAGAAGAAGCGACTTGAGGATGTGCCTGTAGTGAAAGATTTTCCCGAAGTGTTTCCCGAAGACTTACCTGGTCTTCCACCAGTTCGTCAAGTCGAATTTCAAATTGATTTAGTGCCAGGAGCGGCACCCATAGCAAAAGCACCATACCGCTTAGCACCCTCTGAAATGAAAGAGCTATTCGAACAACTAAAAGAGCTGTCGGATAAGGGATTCATTCGCCCGAGTTCCTCACCTTGGGGAGCTCTGGTATTGTTTGTCAAGAAGAAGGACGGATCATTTCGGATGTGCATCGATTATCGGGAACTAAACAAGCTGACCGTGAAGAATAGATATCCACTACCTCGCATTGATGATTTATTTGACCAACTACAAGGGTCAAGTGTGTACTCGAAGATTGACTTAAGATCCGGATACCACCAATTGAGAGTTCGGGAAGAAGATATTCCGAAAACCGCTTTTAGCACTCGCTATGGACACTATGAGTTTCAAGTGATGCCAAACAATAACGGCTCATGATGTCACTGTTGGAATTTTATACTCATGTCATACATATATAAACAATAACATCAAGTAAGCATAGCAGAAGCAATTAGGATCATATAATGCATAATTAATTAACCAAATATTAAAAGTAAACGTACCTTTTGATTCTAGCCCGAACAAGAATCAATTAGAGCAAATCTTCAGTTCAAGAACCCTAATTAGGGTTTATGTGGATTATAAGAATTACCCCTTACCTTTTTGTAATTCAATCCAAGAATCAAACAATAGTGTGTTTGATTCACGTTCTTGTGCACACGTACTACTTCAAGTAAAAGTTTATGCAAGTAAATAAAACACAATTGCAAAAATCGAATCCCTAGGGTTAGGGATTAGTTTGATCGATTTTTAGGAGAGAAAACAAGGAGAAAAACACCAAGTTATGCGTACAAGAGATAAGAAACAAATAATCTTGCATTTGTTTATATAGTGGAGATAACTTGGAGTCCAAGGCACAAAGGAGGTGTCCCCTTTGTGTTTGGCCGATCGGTTTGGATCCCTAGAAGGGATTCCGGAACCTTCTAATCCTTCCAATTATTCACACAATAAACTTTCCTTATTTTCATCTAACGGTCGTTAGTCAATTCCGTTAAATACTAACGGTTGTTACTCGTATTGTGTTTATTAATAATTATACATAACATTTATAAATAATTATTCATTTACTCTTCATACGTAAAGTGTGCAATCCCGTGATCTCGAGTTCGATCGTAACACATGTCTATCATTTCATGTCTATAAAACTAACAAAACGTTTGGTTGAAAACGCCAAACGTTTGCCCACTTTACGAATGTACAGCTTGAGACTAGAGGGTGCCTATTGAATTGATTTGCTTAGATTGTATTATTTGGTTTTGTAGTGATTATTAGCAACAGCGAAAAACATGTAACTATTACTTATATTAATGTTTATTTGCCAAAACTAACTTCTATGATGATTCCAATAGTTTCCTTTAATCTTGTTTGATTTACTGCACATCTCAGTTATTTATTATTATTATTTTTTTTAAAACATGACAGATTTATTATATGACATGCATAATGTGCATTAAGAGTACAAAAACAATTCTAATTACAAATGCTATTTGCCACTTACCTTATAATCAGATAGTTTCCAACATTGCTATTCTCCCTGTAAGCAGTATAGTTGCCTAACATTCCCAGAGGCTGCAACATCAATATAGCAACAGTAGTTAATAATGTCTACAAAAATTACATTCTTATAATTTCTCTAGAACACCTTTTTCAATATCCAACAAATTCATAAATATCACAACACTCACGCAATAGCTCTTCAATTAGTCGCAGAAAAAGTAACCAGTAACTTATAAAATCTTGAGCTAAATATGAAAAATTAAGAACAAACGTACGGTAACCAGTAAAAGCGTGAAACATTATGAAATTGGAGATTCCTGCAGCTTATGGTTATCACCAACAATAAGTGGTTGCTGATTTACCCCCAAAAAGAATACACATTCACGACAATAAAAGGTTTATAAAAATTTGATCTAAGTCCAATTTAAACGGTCATATAACGCTTAACCCCGGATTTAAGTATTTATTAGTTCTATAATTTTCTTAAATAACATGGAGGATTCACTATGGCAGACTTTAAAAAAATAATAATTGAGCCATATCACTAACTCATAAACTTTTGGTTGTATAAACTTATCTCCGTTACACATAAAATTCTTAAGCCTTTATAAACATCTTATATAACTCAAAATGCATTTAGTTATGAAAAAGTTTAAGATATTAGACCTTTTCATGCCAATTAAACATGAAATAGATGTCCACTGTGATTAACAAAAGTACGAACATGTTCAACTTTTCATGAACCTTTTTAAAAACCAGTATAGTTAATGCTCTTTGTTTTTGGGTCCTCGAGAATACTTGCTATTTTCTATCGAATTTCAATAAAATACTATTAAAAACTTTTTTTTTTTCATTTTGTATTTATTAAATTAAATATCACATTTACTTATAATAATTTATATGTATAATTAATATTATTAAATGTAATAGTTTAAGAAATATACATGTTAATCACTGTCACGGTATCCCCTATGGTGATTTAAAAATAGGTCTAAGAAATGAAAAAGTCTACCATTTTGAAAGGTTTATAAAATAATTACATTGAATAAGGTGACCGTTTTATAAACCTACTAAAAGCTTATCTATAGTAGGAATATGTATATAATGTGAACAGACTTGTAATTAATGACATTGCACAATGTGACAATTTTATAAAGGTTTTTATAGGTTTATCACATAGGCTACACTCGTTAAACATGCTTTTATGGTAAGCTATGAAATGATGATGTTAGACAAACTCTTTGAGGGTTTTTTGCTGCTTTTCTAAAAAGCATTTTTTTCATCCAAACACTGTCTGCTTTTCTGTTAAATAATAATAATAATAATAATAATAATAATAATAATAATAATAATAATAATAGTTTTGCATAAGTAGGTAAAGAGCTGTTTATTTTGTGTTAGTTATTATATATTAAATTAGAATGATTTTTTTACTTTCATATTTAATCTAAAACCTNTATATATATATATATATATATATATATATATATATATATATATATATATATATATATATATATATATATATATATATATATATATATATATATAAAATAAGCAAATTCAAACAATGGTTCCAAAGGTACTTTTTTATAAGTACTTATTTTTAAGCACAAGCATAAGCAGAAAAATAAGCAATCCGAAACACCCACATTTATTTACTTTTTTTGGGACTTTATTTACTTATTTAATTAGTAAACATAAAGAGGTAAATATGGTGAGCTACGAACTGGACAAATTGGAGGGAGGGAATTTGAAATTGAGAGAACGATTAAATTGAGTTACGTTAAATCAATTGTTTTGGAAATAAAATGTTTCCTAAACTAAATGTTTAAGTTAAGTAAGAATAAATTTGGTAACAAATTTTGCAAATTCAAAACTCAAACATGATGTATGACGTTGATTAAACCAATACATGTAGTTTCCTTCAATCGCTTCCTTTACATAAAACTCTATAAACTTCTCTTTGATTCATTCATTCAATCTTCGCACACATATACTAAACCAATGCGGCGAGTCCTGCGACAGCACTTGTTGCAACGTCAGCGACCGCAGCTGCCACGAGGCCCGCCACAGCTGCAATGCCAGCGAGCACTGCTTCCACCACGCCCACCACAGTCTTCGTACACGGCCACATATGATACTACATGGTGGTCTCAACCACGCCTGCCACTGTATCCCTACACTACCAGGCATTTTATACCTTCTAATAGTCAATATACAGACAAGGAAATGGCTATACTAGATGCCATTAACGACGTGGATCAAGATACTGATAGTTTTCAAGAAGCCGATTTAGTGGGATCAAGTGGATTGACTGAGAGACAAATCTTCAAGAATTTATGCCTCACAAAATACACTAAAGATGAAAAAGAAGAAGATTGCGCCATATGTCTATCTCAATTCAGAGAAAATGAGACTCTAGGGGTTCAAAAAACATTGGGACCTTATTCAAATGTATTCGCATTTGTTAAAGACTTTGAGACCAGCTCCTTCATCCCTAGGGGATGTAACTCTTCCTTTATTACTCTTGTCCCTAAAGTCGATGATCCCTTGGTTATTGGAGACTTTAGACCCATTAGTCTTATTGGGTGTCAATATAAAATTATCTCAAAAGTCCTTGCCAACCGTCTCTCAAAGGTAATATCTTCGGTTGTGAGCGACATCCAAATGGCTTTCATAAATGGGCGTCAAATTATAGATGGGCCTATGACAGTGAACGAAACAATAACTTGGGCAAAATAACATAAGAAGCGTTTCTTGTTTTTTAAAGTGGACTTTGAAAAAGCTTTTGACTCTTTGTCATGGACTTTTCTAATCTCTATCATGGACCAAGTTGGTTTTAGTATTAAATTGAGAAACTGGATTCGCTCTTGTCTTGAGTTGGCTTTCGCTTCGGTGCTTGTCAATGGCTCCCCAACCAAGGAATTTAAATTTGAAAAAGGCCTTCGTCGAGGAGATCCCGTCTCTCCATTCTTATTTATTCTTGCAATGGAAGCATTTAATGTGGCAATCCTTGAAGCAACTAGTAATAATATCTTTCATGGTGTTAAAGTGGGGAAGGACAAGGTTAGTATTCACACCTTCAATATGTGGATGATGCTCTCATATTGGGAGATTGGTCTCTTGCTAATGCAAAAAACCTCTCTCGTATCTTAACTTGCTTCCACCTTGCTTTGGGTCTCAAGGTTAACTTCAACAAAAGCAAGCTTTTTGGCGTTGGGGTTATGGACAATGAGATTAATATTGTTGCCTCCTCAATTGGTTGTCTCGCCTCTCATTTCCCTTGTTTGTACTTGGGTCTCGCCATTGGTGCTACAATGTCTAGATGTATAAATTAGAATCCCATTGTTGAAAGGTTTCAAAAGTGGATATCCAAATGGAAAGCTAATAGTCTCTCGTTTGGAGGACGCCTCACTCTCATTAAATCTGTTCTTGGTAGTTTGGGAGTATATGATTTCTCAACCTTCAAAGCACCAAAGAAGATTATTAATAAGCTTGAGAGCATTCGTAGGAGATTTTTTTGGGGAGGAAATGTTGATGAAGATAAAATCTCATGGATAGCTTGGTATCTCTCCTCGGAAGAATGGTGGTCTTGGTATTGGTAGTCTCATGGAAAGTAACCAATCCTTGTTGGCTAAATGGTAGTGGATACCGTGTAGAAGAAAATGCTATATGGTGTAAAGTCATCCGCTCTATTCATGGTCCTACGGGTGGTATGCTAAACTCCTCTGATATTAAGCAATCATCAGGTACTTGGTCACAAATAGTAAAACTAAAAGATGATCTTACTTCTATTGGAATACACCTTCCGTTGCTTTTCAAGAAGAAAATTGGAGATGGTAAGAGTACGAGCTTTTGGCATGATAATTGGTTAGGTGGTAACACCTTTCGTGAAGCCTTCCCGCTCTTATATGAGCTCGAAACTAAGAAGAACCGTTGTGTGTTTGAGCGACATGAGCCTGTCTTACAAAATAACCGCACAACTCATGTTCCAGCACCTGTTTTAGGCACAATATCTCAGGCCACATCTTCAAGAATAAATGATCGGCTTGTCAATCCTTGGGCCTGGAGAAGAAGACTTCGCTCCCAGGCAGAAAGATTGGAGTTCACTGATCTTCAAAACCTTTTAACCGATCTCCACCTCACTATGGATCAAGATACGTGGGAATTCACCCAAGACCCAACAAGAATTTTCTCAGTTAAGTCTATGCGGAAGACCATTTCCAACACAGTGGTTGATCCTACTTCTCAACAAACAAGATGGAATAAGCTCCTCCCCTCTAAAGCGAACATTCTTGCATGGGGTATCGCAAACAAAAGACACCTGACCAGGGCCAATCTTGATATGCGTAGGATCGATCTCGATTCTGTTCTATGCCCCATGTAGCAACGACATCGAAACGGAAAGCCAGGTTTTGGTCTCAAGTCCAGTTGCCGAATCCATATGGAAAGACATTTTTAATTAGTGGAAGCTTTCATATTCTCAAGTCTGTGTTCTTGAGGATGTCGTTTCCTTGGCCGATGGAGCACCCTTGGAGAAACACCTAAGGAGCTTCTTTGATGTTACGGTCAACACAACCATGTGGTCCCTTTGGAACTATAGGAACAAGGTCCTCTTTAATCTAAAGCGGCCTCAAACAGATCTCATTCTAAACGAGATCAAGCTTTCGACGTATAATTGGATTTCAAGTAGAAGTAAAAACATTTTTTTTAGTTGGCTCGAATGGTTTAGTGACACATGTAACTCTCTTAATCCAATCTTGTAATTGTTCATTCTAGCTTCTTGCTAGTCTTTTATATAATTCTGTCGTTTTTTAAAAAAATAATAATAAAAATAAATAAATAAATAAATAAATCTGCCCTCTTTGTAAACGTGCAGCTTTAACGATATAGGCTCATTATGTAAATTGCTTATTTTTTATAAGAGTTTGTCGAATTGATTAGGAGAGATTTTATTCATATGTTTGTAACTATTGGGGACTATAACCAAAAAGATTTACGTTGTTTGTTTGTCTGTCTTTTTAAATTTATTCATAACTCATAGTCCAAATTGTTAATCGTAAGAGAACTAATATGATGAATGAACAGGGGCTGATTCGAAAAGTTATGACTAGTGGGCCAAATTTTAACAATTATAGAACGATTTATAAATTGAGTAATCATAGTTGGAAAAAGGTTAAGATGACACGGATTAAAATAAGTTCAAGTTTATAAACAACTTCATAGTAATCAAAAACTTGCAATCCATTTAATGCATTTTGCTTCTATAATTAAATGAAGCTTCTCAAAATTTTAAACACATGCAATAAGTTTATGCAAAAAAAAAAAAAAAATGTTTATATATTAATATTCATAGTATGACATGAAAATATTATGTTTCACATAGTGTGTTGACCAAGAATCTACAACTTAAGAGATATTGTCAAAACAAAGATCGCGAATCAAAGCCTTTGGTCAAATAGTATGTATGTGAGTTGCTCATCAGCTTAGAGGTTTTGGGTTCAAGTCTGATGAAGACATTGTGAGGTATTATGTGTACAATATGTGATATAGGATTATAAAGTTGTCGTTCTTTAAAAACAAGATGGCGAAATTTGTGTCGAGTGACAAGCGTAACTTGGTAAAGATGAGATGTTTGGCATTCTTCAATTTAACTATCGGCATCATTGAAGATGTATCAAGCAATGGTTGCTAACTCAGACGTATGTCCTCTTTGTAAAGGCCAACGTTTAAGGGTATAGTTGTGCTACTATATTATGTTGAGTATTATCGATTACAAACTTTTCTTAGATAAGCCGTTTATGTCTCCAGTTTTATTAATCACTCACTAGATACACCATTGATCAAGTCAAATGTTATATGATCGGATTTTCTAACGTGTCATAAGAACAAATCTTGCGGATAATTTTGGTCCTCATCAATCATAAACTTTGCTTTATTGGGAAAAGCATTGATTTAGTTTGTATAGCTAAAAAATTGTGAATTACAAACATGAAAAATGAAAAGGAGGGAAATTTTGAAAAATAAATGAATGACTAAATTAATTATTATAGTAATTGTTTTGAAAAAAAATATGTTTACTTAATTAAAGTGTGCACACGGTAAAGAGTAAAAATCAAATAAACATCGATGTCGGTGACTTTGTTGTAGCCCTAAAAAAGATTAACCGCACGATTCCCTATTTAAACTCCAGTCTGGCCCCTTCGATTCATTCATTCACTTTCTACACACATTCTCTTGCGCATCAGAATCCATCTTTTCTGTTTTTATCGTCGACTTTACATACCTGCCTCGTCTTTAATTAACCCTCTTCCAGTTTAAAGTGGACACTATGAATCCTCAACAACGTACTCATAATCCCTATTTCATTCCACCCCAGTATCATTATGCCCCCATACCCAACCAACACATGCGAGATCTTGAAAAAGCTCATGAACTTTATTATTTAAATCAACTACTGCAACTCATGGGACTACCACCAACAGAATTTGTCAATCAACAAATATGTTTTGTGCTAGCCCAGCTACTACAGATGCCACAAGGCCAGCCACCACCTTCCACCTCCATGCACCGATCACAATCAATACAACATATACATGTTGATGGGCATGCTATAATAGATGCCTATAACATGGGTGGAACTAATAGTAGGGTTCAAGAAGCTACTCCCACCTCCACGTACGGATCACCATCACAACATGGATTGTCTAATGTTCATGTTGATGGTGAGGTTGCTATTGCAGATGCCTTAAATATGGATCAAACAGATGATTTGCCAGTATATACTGGATTGACAAAGACACAGATCTCCAGGAATCTACTAATTAAAAGATATTGTAAAGATAAAGAAGAAGCTGAAGATTGTGCTATATGTTTATGTGAACTGGAGGAAAACAAGAAGGCAGGGTTTCTTACATGCAAACATAAATATCATGTGAATTGCATCACAGAGTGGTTGACAAGGCAAAACGTTTGCCCACTTTGCAAACGTACAGCTTTGAGAGTAGAGGCCAGAGGGTGCCTATTGAATTGATTTACTTAGATTGCATTATTTGGTTTTGTAATTATTATTAGTATATTAATTAATGTTTGGTTGCCACTTCTATGATCATTCCAACAGTTTTGCTTTATCTTGTTTGACTTCCTGCATATCTCAGTTTAAAATTTTAAAACATGACAGATTTATTATATGGCACGCATAATGTGCATTAAGAGTACAAAAACAACTCTAATTTACAAATGCTGTTTGCGACTTACCTTACAATCAGATAGAGTCCATGTACCTCCACAAGTTAAGCAACCTCACTCTTCTCTCTGCGTGTTTGTTTTTCCAGATCTTGTGAGAAGCACTCCTTAATTTGCATCATTTTGTAACCCAAATTAAACGCCCTTTTTAGTAATGACTTCTCATGAATACACGAACATGATGTTTTCATCCGATGACGCTGATCACCTAAAAATCCCTTTAGAAAATATAATATCAGCCACCAACAACTTTGATGAAAAAAATATCATCGGCACAAGAAAATTGGTTACTTAGTTAATATTAAAGAAAATTGTAAAAATCTCTAAAAATTGGTGAAAAGTTGAAATACTAAACAAAAAATATAAAATTTGGGCGACAGTTTGGTCAAAATGGTGAAGCCTTTTTGCCAAATGACCCAGCAAGAACTTTCTGTGTTTGCATTTTCCGTTATATTGTATCTCTAACATTAAAAAGCAGGGTTAGTTTTAACCCATTTACCTTTGAATGGGTCGATTATGCTATTATTGCTATATTATATCTCTAACATGTCAAATGGCTTAAAAAAAATACAAAGGGGAACGGGTTGAAAGTCGACCATAAGGTATTTTTCGCACTTTTGAACTGCATGCTACAAATTGTTCTAAAATTTTGCACATTTAAGTGCTTGCATTTTCCTTGTTGTGTTGCTCCATGAATTTCTCGCTTATCACAAATATCGTCTGCATTGGTTCTTATCATTCATGTTAACGAGTTGGACCAGGATCCTTGGGTTTGGAAATGAAATCCTTCTAAAAAAACAATACCGTAGTACTGTTTGTTTTAGGAGTGGACTTACCCTTTTTGAGGATACATATCTTTTAAATGGCCTTTCTGAGGTTTCATTGATTATAGTTAATGTTAATGCAGGAACTATAGTCTTAAGACAACTGCATAATAACTTCTCTAGATTATTTTATGGAATCCCATTTACTAAGCCCAATACAGAATTTGTTCAGTCAGTGAAGAGTCAGTTTTCCCCTGATAGCAAAATTTTAGTTGTTTGTCAGGAAGGACTCAGGTATAGTATACCATAGCTTTCAATCTCAACAAAAGATCTTGCTCTAAAGTATTTTGTTTCTTCTATCGAGTTTTAATCTTATGTTTTGAACATGTAACACTTCTAATTTATACATTTTCGTCCTTCGTGACTGTTAGTAATGTTTTCTGTTTGTTATGGTTTAAGATCCGCTGGTGCTGCTAACAAATTAGAGGCAGCTGGATTTCAGAATATAGCATGTATATCATCAGGACTCCAATCTATGAAACCAGGTTCAGTTTCAGTCACTCTGATTTAAAAAACAATGTACTGTATTTTAATAAGAAAAAATAAACTTATAATTTATGGTTTTTATGATAGTCATAGTTTAGGTCCATGCGAGTTCCATTTGATCCTCTTTAAGAAAATAAAAAACGTTTCTTTTTTTCTTTTTTTCTTTTTTTTTTTCTCATTTATACTATTGATATGATGAGTGTTTTGATGTCAATTTTGCAGGATTGTTTGATGTCGAGGGTTCTATTGAGCTCAAAGGCGCGGGTAAGGCGGGTTATTCTAGAATTGGTTCAGGTCTTCACAAAAGTGTTTGGGAAAATGTTATTAGTTTAGGTCAGGTCATTGATACTATTGGTGTTCCCTTTGGTATTTCTTTTGCAAGAGTTGTGAAAAATGGAGGCGAAACTTCGTTTTGGAATGATATTTGGGTAGATTCAGGGCAAACGTTAAGTTCTTGTTTCCCGCGCCTTTATGCCCTTGAATCTCATAAACATTGTCGTGTAAATGAGAGATGGACGATGTCGAACGGTATTTGGGGTGGAAATTGGGAGTGGTGTTCGAGCCCACATGGTAGGACTTTAGATGAAGTTAGCGAGCTATCTCGTCCCATTGGGAATCTAGTTCTATCTTCCGAGCAGCAAGATGGCTGGAGATGGAAACTTAACCCAAATGGTAAATTCGCTGTTAATAAACTATCTAAGCTTATTGATGTTGCTATTTTATGCCCCAATGTTATGTCATATAAGGTAGATTGGAACCTGTTGTCCCAAACTAGATTGATAATATAAGTTGCAAAGTGAAAATGAATAAGTAAAAGTTTATCTAATTGTCTAACATTAAAACGTGTGTATGTTTACATATATATAGAGATTGAAACGACATGTTCCAACCATTGCATCCCTTCGGTTTGTTTTTATCCCAACCGAAATAACTAAGTTAGTTATAAACTTTATTTCTAACATATTTGGTCCTTAGTGTTTTAAACTAATACATATGAAGCAATGAATTAAGATTATTCGGTTCACATTCTCCTCCTTAATCTTGATCGTTGCTTCTTCTTAAATCTTGAACTCCGAGCATTTGTCGCATTGTTGTGAAGTTCAATCTTGGTAGAGCCTTTGTTAGTATATCTTCTCTTTGTAGTTCTCCGCAAACGTGTTCCACATTGATGTGCCCATTCTCTACGCATTCCCGAATGAAATGATAGCAAATGTCGATGTGCTTACTTCTTCCATGAAAAACTGGGTTCTTGACAAGTGCTATTGCTGAGACGTTATCCACCTTCAGCGTTATCTTTCTTTTTTCACTTCCAGTTAATTCACTAAGTAATCTTTTTAACCATAAGGCTTGACATGTTGCTGCAGTAGCCGCCATGAATTCTGATTCACATGATGATAGCGCCACTGTTGGTTGCTTCTGAGTACACCAGGTAATGGGTGACTCTCCAAAATAAAATACTATCCCAGTAGTTCCTTTTCCTTGATCAGTGTTGATTCCATAACTACTGTTGTTGTAACCTGTAATCTTGCAGCCGCCTTCTTTCTTGTAAATTATGCCATGCTCCTTTGTTCCTTTGATATATCGGATTACTTTCTTTACCGCCTTCAGGTGATGTTCCTTCGGGTCTTGCATGAATCTGCTGAGTAGTCCGACTGAATAACTAAGATCTGGTCTTGTAGCAGTAAGTACCTGAGACTTCCAATTAAGCTTCTGTAGTAAGTTGCATCAACTGAGTTACCATCTTCCGCCTTGACCAACTTAGTACCGGGATCCATTGGTATCTTTGTATCATTACTATCCGTCATACTTGTTTCCTTCAAGATCTTGTTAATATAACTTGTTTGCTTGATTGTAATCTCTCCTCCTGTCTATGTAACTTCTATCCCAAGGTAATAAGCTAACAATCCTAAGTCGCTCATTTCAAACTTTTCTTCCATCTGGGATTTAAATAATTCTAGTTCCTTCCTTGGAGTGCCCGTGATTATCAAATCATCTACATAAACTCCAACTATAATCGTAGAATTCTTGTTTCTCTTCGTATAAACTGCTTGTTCGAGATTACACTTCTTAAAATCTAATGACTTTAGAGTTTGATCAAGCTTCACATTCCAAGCTCTCGGTGCTTGTCTTAAGCCATATAAAGCTTTAATAAGCTTATATACTTTTCCTGAATTTCCTGGCTGTACAAACCCTTCAGGTTGTGTAACGTAGACATCTTCCTTCAAATCCCCATGTAAAAATGCTGATTTTACATCTAAGTGATGTACTTGCCAACCATGATATGCTGCTAATGCTAATATTAACCGAACTGTCTCTATCCTAGCAACTGGTGCAAATACTTCATCGAAGTCTATTTCCTGCTCTTGTACATATTCTTTTGCTACTAATCGTGCCTTGTATCTGATGATCTTTCCTTGTGCATCCCGCTTGATTTTGAAAACCCATTTAAGTCCGATTGCCTTTTGATTTTCTGGCAATGTAGTAAGAGTCCACGTGTTATTCTTGTTGATTGAATCCAATTCAATCTCCATGGCCTCAATCCATTTCTTAGCTGCTGATGCTTCCTTGTAGTTACGAGGTTCTTCTTCTGTGAAAAATAAACTAGGTGTTTCCACTATACGTGCATCTTTGTAGATATCTGATAAACCCTTCAAGCCTCGTACCGGTGTATCATCAGATCTCTGATCTGAGCTTTCTAGTGAGCTTATAGTAGCCTCTTCTTCTTCGTCTTATACGTGTTATCAATGTTATCATTGATATCTGTGTTGACTGGTGTAGCATATTCGTTGTCAACTCCTTCTACCACAAAACTAGCCCAAAATGTGTCTTGTGTATTCGTATCTACATCATCTTTGTTCCAATTCCACGGTTTCGTTTCCATAAACTTAACATCCCTACTAACGTGTTTCTTCTTTGCTATTGGATCATATAACCTACATGCCTTTGATCCTTCCTCTACTCCTAAGTAAATCATTGGTATGCTTCTGTCATCCAGCTTCTTTAAGTGAGGTATTGTTATCTTTGCATAAGCTGTGCATCCGAATATTCTTAGGTTTTCCAGGTTCGGTTTTCTGTTGTAGAGTGCTTCATACGGAGTTTTATCTATCAGGGCTCTTGTAGGTACCCTATTGAGTATGTATATGGCATGTTTTACTGCTTCCGCCCAAAAAGTTATGGGTAACTTCATGGTTTTCATTATACTCCTAGTAGTTGATAACACTGTCCTATTTCTTCTCTCCACTACTCCATTCTGCTGTGGTGAGTAAGGTGCTGTCAACTGTCATGCTATTCCATTATCTTTACAGTACTTGGTGAATTCATTAGATGTAAATTCACCCCCTCTATCTGTTCTTAGCATCCTCACTTTCATTCTCATTTCCATTTCTATCTTCTGCCTAAATTCCTTAAAAGTACTAAGTGCTTGATCTTTCGACGTCAGAAAGTAAGCCCATATAAATCATGTACAATCATCTACTAACAAGAATATGAGTTTCTTGCCTGAGTGTGTTGCTGGACTAATAGGACCACAGAGGTCTCCATATATTAAGTCCAACAGGTTCTTTGATCTGAATTTAGCTTGGTTTAGAAATGGTGTTCTACTATGTTTTCCTAATAACATGCATCACAAATCTGTCCGGCATGATTTATTCTTGGTATTCCTTCCACTAGACCCTTCCTAGTCATCTTGTTGATATCGTCAAAGTTCAGATGACCTAATCTAGCATGCCATAACCATGCTTGGTTATCTGTATTTGCTAAGAGACATATAGGTGTGTCTATTTGTAGTCTAATACTGTAAAGTCGATTCTTAAATCGTTCTACCTTCATCAACAATTTTCTGCTCTTATCATACAAAGTCAATTTATTTTCGTCCATTATGACCTTACAACCTATCTCCGTGAGTTGTCCTAGACTTAGTATGTTACCCTTAAGGTTTGGTATATAGTATACATCTGATACTACCTTCTGTTCTTGGTTTCTACAACCTAACAATATAGAGCCTTTTCCCTTTATCTGTACATACGATCCATCTCCAAAACGTACTCGTCCTGTTACACTTTCATCAATATCCCTAAAATGACTCTTTGTTCCCGTCATATGGTTACTTGCACCATTATCTAAATACCATATGCTTGCATCCGTTGAAGCATATTTTCCTGGTTGAATTTGGCCTTCATTCAACAACACTTCCTCGTGTTCGGTTTCATGCGTAGTCATTAATAGTGATGGTTCATCGTCTTCTAAGATAAGATTTGATTGTTCTTGAGTTGTTGATGTTACTCTACAGTTATTCCTAAAATGTCCAAATTTATTACACTTGAAACATTTTATGTTACTCAAATCCCTCTTATTTGTATTCCTATTTGAGTTTCCTTTATGATTGGAGTTCCCTTCTTGTGAGTTATTTTTGTTTTTATTATTCCGCCAGTTTCCTCGTGAATAGTTTAATCTACATCCACGTTTGTTAAATCGCTTTCCTTTTCCCGAGTGTTCGCCATGTGCGAATAGTAAGTTCTCCTGGCTTTCAACTTGACCTCCCTTCCGGAGTTTTATCCTTTCCTCAAACGCCTTGAGTTTTCCAGTGATCTCATCTAAGGTTATGTCGTCTAGATCACTTGTTTATTCTATGGATGCTACTATCTGAATGAATCTATCGGGTGTGGAGTCTAATAGTTTTCTAACTAAAAGTGATACATCCAATGTTTTCCCTAGTTCTTTTGCCTTAGTGACATAGTCGTTTAACTTGTCTGCAAATGCATCCACCGTCTCATCTTCCTTCATCTGCAGTGAGTTAAACCCAATCATCAATGATTGTAACCGTGCTTGCTACACTCTTTCTTCTCCAACGTGTCTTTTCTTTAATAATTCCCATAATTCCTTAGCCGTCTTACAACTTGCTACTTGTAAAATCACATCTTCGGTCAACGCTTCATATAACAAGGCCATCGTTGCCTTGTCCTTCTTATCATCTACTTGCGTGTTTTTCTTAGGTTCTATTGTTTCCCACAAGCCATGTGCATCTAGTATAGCTTTTATTTGTATAGCCCATACTGTGTAATTTGTATTTTTCAACTTAGGGCATTGGTATTGTGCAATAGGTGTTATGTGTTTCACAGTGTTTGATGTGTTGTTGTTGTTTGTTGTATCATCGCCAGCCATCTTATAGGTGTTTATTATCTTCATCACCTTCTAGTGCGTATGGAAATTATTCTTCCTAGTATGGTATCTCTTTTAAAATGGGAATATATATATAGTTACCGGGAATCCTAGTAATACGGGATCAATAATAGTTTTCGGGATTTCCTAATAGTATAAACTAGTAAATCTATACTATTCTAATATAATTGAAATCCAGAAAAAAATGTAACTTGTGACCTAGATGTCGTTATGAATACAAGATGTATTCCCTTGTCTTGTTAGTAATAATCGTTCACCAACATTTGGTTTTATTCCCACTTTGTTCCTTTTTGTTTCTTCTTGCCTCGTTGCCCTTTTTCAATTCTTATTCAACTTCAACCCACAATAAAACTTTCGGATTCCTTTTTTTTGTTGCCTTGTTGTTGCTTTTTGCTTCGAACCAAAATAACACACCACAGTTTCTTTTGCTTCTCCTTGTCGAATTGTTGTTTGTTGTTTTGTACCCAACGAGTCTAAACAAAAAAGTTCAATAGCCTTCTTGTTTTGTTGCTTTCGGATTCTACCCTCGAATCTCAACCAAAGTCTCGGCCTCCTTATTTTGTTCTTGTTGTGTTGTCGAATTTATTTGTATTCGACACAAACAAAACAATAAAAATCCTTCTTATACCACACTACACGTTGCTTTTCTCCTTGCGTGTTGTTCTTGATCTCAGTATTCTTTGAAATCTTAGAACCTTCCTACACACAAACCTTTGTGTGTTGTTTTGATTTCTTATCTCGAAATCACAAACCTTCCTACACACAAACTTGTTACCACGCCTTGGTAACCACACCGAACCAAAAATTCCTACGTTTCTGATTCTGTTGCACCGAAACAAATAAGCCTTTGTTTCTGCTCTCGTTGTTGTTGTTCTTGTGTCGTACCGACACTTTCTCCACACTATTTCCTTGAGTACTCCTTCCTTTGTTCCACGTATACGTTTTCTTCTCCACAACAACGTTCCTTGCGCACTAGTCCCGCGTCTTATATTGCTTTGTATCTTTTTTCAAACCGGTTCTCACAAAGCCTTCCCACTCTTTTCTATCCAACGATGTGTATCCTTTTCTTGTTCCAGCGTTGCGTTAATAGCAAACACACAAGAAATCTTCTTTAGCGCTTCGACTCTTGTTCTCCACGTCTCCTTGTATACACCAAGAGTTTCTTCCTTCCCTTCGTTGTCGCCAACAAACTTTTATCCCACCAATGACGTTTGGTGTAAAACGTTTGCAACCTTCACGCAAAACACATCGTGCACTATCTCCTTTACGTCTCTCCTTATTCAAACTCGTTTGCTTTCCTTGGAAGATAAAGAAAAACAAATCGTTCCGTACCGAAGAAAACAAGGATGTTCTTTCTTTTTCCTCAGCGTGTTCTTGTGGCCTCTCACTAATGTTTTCGTTATGTAGAAACAGAAATTGTTTCGTGTAATAATCCTTGCTCTTGATGCTAATTGTTGTCCCAAACTAGATTGATATATAATATAAGTTGCAAAGTGAAAATGAATAAGTAAAAGTTTATCTAATTGTCTAACATTAAAACGTGTGTATGTTTACATATATATAGAGATTGAAACGACATGTTCCAACCATTGCATCCCTTCGGTTTGTTTTTATCCCAACCGAAATAACTAAGTTAGTTATAAACTTTATTTCTAACATATTTGGTCCTTAGTGTTTCAAACTAATACATATGAAGCAATGAATTAAGATTATTCGCTTCACAGAACCGGCTTGTCCCAAGAAAAGTGAATACATGCATTTGGAGAGCGGTAAATAATAGGTTTCCGACCCGTGCCAATTTGCTTCTTCGGGGCTTACACATTTCATCTTCTCTTTGTCCCATGTGTGGCCTTGAGGAGGAAACTATACAACACAATATCCTATCTTGTTCGGTTGTCTCTAAGTTTTGGAGTAAATTTTGGAATTGGTGGCGCATTAATGACCCCCCTAATATGTCTTCGATATCAAACCTGTTGGAATTTTCGCCTCATATCTCAAAGAATCATTGTAAAATCTACCAAACGTCGCTATATGCCCTTATCAGGGAGATTTGGTCATGGCGTAATAGATTTGTTCATGCGGATTTGGTATCCCTAAGCTCAATCCATAATGAAGACATCTTTACTCAAGCCCAACTTCTTTCATTGCTTTGGATTTCCAACCGAGGAATTAACAGTTCCATCGATTGGATCACTTGGAAGTCGAACCCGTTTTCTATCTTATTGTCGGTGATGTAGCTCGGTAGCTTTTCTAATCGGAGGTTGCTTGGTTATTTTGTGTTTTAGCCAGCAATCTTTATCTTCTTTTGCAGATTTTCTTCTTGTAGATCTACTGTTTTGTACTTTTATTCCTCCTTTGCGAGGCTTGTTTGTTATATATAAGCTTGAAAAAAAAATAAATAAAATAAAATAAAAGGTGCAAGGCAAAATCTCTGCTGTTCTTGGAACCGTACTCATTTGTAAATTCTCAATTTACTCCTTCTAGTTCTTTACAAGTGTACATGAGAAAATCTTAACACACTTTTATCATGGTATTTATGGATTTTACAGGTGCATATCTTTTCATTACTTTCTTCGATATCATACCTGTTGGAATTTTCGCCTCATATCTCAAAGAATCATTGTAAAATCTACCAAGCGTCGCTATACGCCCTTATCAGGGAGATTTGGTCATGGCGTAATAGTTTTGTTCATGCGGATTTGGTATCCCTAAGCTCGATCCGTAATGAAGACATCTTTACTCAAGCCCAACTTCTTTCATTGCTTTGGATTTCCAACTGAGGAATTAACAGTTCCATCGATTGGATCACTTGGAAGTCAAACCCGTTTTCTATCTTATTGTCGGTGATGTAGCTCAGTAGCTTTTCTAATTGGAGGTTGTTTGGTTATGTTGTATTTTAGCTGGTAATCTTTATTTTCTTTTGTAGATTTTCTTCTTGTAGATCTGCTGTACTTTATTCCTCCTTTGCGAGGCTTGTTTGTTATATATAAGCTTGGCCGTTCGGAAAAAAAAAAAAAGTATGCAAGGCAAAATCTCTATTGTTCTTGGAACCGTACTAATCTGTAAATTCTAAATTTACTCCTTCTAGTTCTTTACAAGTATACATTAGAAAATCTTAACACATTTTATCATGGTATTTATGGATTTTACAGGTGCATATCTTTTCATTACTTTCTTTCCGGATCAAGCAGAGAAGATCATTGCATTGTTTCCCTCAAGTTAGGAACATATAATGACTTGAAAAGTTTTGCACTTGTGTTTTTTTCTAAATGATGAGTTGAGTGAAGTAAGATTCTTGAATTACAAACATGAAATTTTTTTGCACTAGATACACCATTGATCAAGTCCAATATTATATGACTGGATTTTCTAATGTCTGTCATAACTCATAAGAACAATATATGTAGATAAAAACAATTACTTGTACTTTATCGAGAAAACCACCGATTTACTGATTTAGTTACTACGATATATATTTGTTGTTGATGATCAGTACGTGACGTATCGACCACCATCACATCATGGATTGTCCAATGTTCATGTTGACAGTGAGGTTGCTATTGTAGATGACTTATATATGGACCAAACAGATGATTTGCCAGTATCTACTGGATTGACAGCGACTCAGCTCTCCGATCTACCTTTAACAAAATATTGTAAAGATGAAGAAGGTGTAGATTGCGCTATCTGTATATGCGAACTTGAAGAAAACGAGATGGTACCGGTTCTTGCATGCAAGCATAAGTTTCATGAGAACTGTATCAAACAGTGGTTGGAAAGGCAAAACCTTTGCCCACTTTGCAAATGTATAGCAGTTTAATTTGAGAGTAGAGTAGGGTGCCTATTGAATTGATTTGCTTAGATTGTATTATTTGATTTTGTAATTATTATTAGTATAATGTTTGGTTGCCACAATTAACTTCTATGATGATTCCAACAGTTTTGCTTTATCTTGTTTGACTATCTCAGTTTAAATTTTTAAAACATGACAGATTTATTATATGACACGCATAATGTGCATTAAGAGTACAAAAACAACTCTAATTTACAAATGCTATTTGCCACTTACCTTACACAAGCAACCTCACTCTTCTCTCTGCGTGTTTGTTTTTCCAGATCTTGTGAGAAGCACTCCTTAATTTGCATCATTTTGTAACCCAAATTAAACGCCCTTTTTAGTAATGACTTCTCATGAATACACAAACATGATGTTTTCATCCGATGACGTTGATCACCTAAAAATCCCTTTAGAAAATATAATATCTGCCACCAACATCTTTGATGAAAAAAATATCATCGGCACAAGAAAATTGGTTACGTGGTTAACATTAACGAAAATTGTAAAAATCTCTAAAAATTTGTGAAAAGTTAAAATACTAAACCAAAAATCTAAAATTTGGGCGACAGTTTGGTCAAAATGGTGAAGCCTTTTTGCCAAACGACCCAGCAAGACCTTTCTGTTTTTGCATTTTCCGTTATATATTATATTTCTAACATTAAAAAGCAGGGTTAGTTTTAACCCATTTACCTTTGAATGGGTCGATTATGCTATTATTGCTATATTATATCTCTAACATGTCAAATGGGTTAAAAAAAAAATACAAAAAGGGAACGGGTTTAAAGTCGACCATAAGGTATTTTTTGCACTTTTGAAGTGCATGCTACAAATTGTTTTTAATATTTTGCACATTTAAGTGCTTGCATTTTCCATGTTGTGTTGCTCCATGATTTTTTCGCTTAAGTCACAAATATCTTCTGCATTGGTTCTTATCATTCATGTTGTTCCATCCTTTACGAGTTGGACCAAGATCCTTGGGTTTGGGAATGAAATCCTTCTAAAAAAACAATAGTACTGTTGGTTTTAGGACTCACCCTTTTTGAGGATACATATCTTTTTAAGTGAACTTTGAGGTTTCATTGATTATAGTAAATGTTTGTCTGGATTATTTTATGGAATCCCATTTACTAAGCCTAATACAGAATTTGTTCAGTCTGCGAAGAGTCAGTTCTCGCCTGATAGCAAGATTTTAGTTGTTTGCCAGGAAGGACTCACGTATAGTAATTAATCTTTGATGCTATATTCATGAAAACAAAAGTGAAACCTTATTACACCTAAAGCTTTCAATCTCAACAAAAAATCTTGCTCTAAAGTATTTTGTTTCTTCTCTCGAGTTTTAAGCTTATGTTTTGAACTTGTAACACTTCTAATTTATACATTTTCGTCCTTCGTGATTGTTGGTAATGTTTTTTGTTTGTTATGGTTTAAGATCCGCTGGTGCATGCTGCTAACAAATTAGAGGCAGCTGGATTTCAGAATATAGCATGTATATCATCAGGACTCCAATCAGTGAAACTAGGTTCAGTTTCAGTCACTCTGATTTAAAAAAAAAAACAATGTATTTTAATAAGAATAAAATAAACTTATAATTTGTGGTTTTTATGATAGTCATAGTATTGGTCCATGTGAGTTCCATACTTCCATTTGATCCTCTTTAAGACATCAAAAAACCTTTCTTTTTTTCTCATTTATATTGATATAATAAGGTGTTTTGATGTCAATTTTGCAGGATTGTTTGATGTCGAGGGTTCTATTGAGCTAAAAGACGTGGGTAAGGCTGGTTTAGTTCAAGTGCAACTGTGCAAGGGAAAATCTCTGCTGTTCTTGGAACCGTACTCATCTTTAAGTTCCAAATTTACTTCTTCTAGGTCTTTACAAATATACGTGAGAAGTTCTTAACACATTTTTATCATGGTATTTATGGAATTTACAGGTGCATATCTTTTCATTACTTATATTATATTCCGGATCACTGGATCAAGCAGAGAAGATCATTGCATTGCTTCCCTCAAGTTAGGAACATATAATTGTTAGACCGGATATGAGTTGTATATTAGTGGGCACATTCAATGTGATAAGTTGTCTAATTAGCATGATTAGTGGGCAATTATCCATTTACCCTAAATAGCCCAATGTATTCTCTATATGTAGCTCATTGTGTTTCTGTAATCGATCATGCAATAATAAACATCATTATCAAATCACTGTCTTGCATATCGCAAAACATTCTCTTACAATAATGAGATGAAAAGTTTTGCACTTGTGGTTTTCATCAAAATAACGAGTTGAGCGAAGTAAGATTCTTGAAAGCATAGATCATATGGATGATATTATGATAATAGACTTGCAGATTTAGCGTAATTGATCACAGATTCAATATCTGCAGTTAATGAATATTACAATTGATGGTTAACAGACATAAATTCTTGAACTTTTATTCCTAGATTAGTGTATTTATCTTGTTAAAAGAAAAGGTTTATGTTATAGTAAGATANCTGCATTGGTTCTTATCATTCATGTTGTTCCATCCTTAACGAGTTGGACCAAGATCCTTGGGTTTGGGAATGAAATCCTTCTAAAAAAACAATAGTACTGTTGGTTTTAGGACTCACCCTTTTTGAGGATACATATCTTTTTAAGTGAACTTTGAGGTTTCATTGATTATAGTAAATGTTTGTCTGGATTATTTTATGGAATCCCATTTACTAAGCCTAATACAGAATTTGTTCAGTCTGCGAAGAGTCAGTTCTCGCCTGATAGCAAGATTTTAGTTGTTTGCCAGGAAGGACTCACGTATAGTAATTAATCTTTGATGCTATATTCATGAAAACAAAAGTGAAACCTTATTACACCTAAAGCTTTCAATCTCAACAAAAAATCTTGCTCTAAAGTATTTTGTTTCTTCTCTCGAGTTTTAAGCTTATGTTTTGAACTTGTAACACTTCTAATTTATACATTTTCGTCCTTCGTGATTGTTGGTAATGTTTTTTGTTTGTTATGGTTTAAGATCCGCTGGTGCATGCTGCTAACAAATTAGAGGCAGCTGGATTTCAGAATATAGCATGTATATCATCAGGACTCCAATCAGTGAAACTAGGTTCAGTTTCAGTCACTCTGATTTAAAAAAAAAAACAATGTATTTTAATAAGAATAAAATAAACTTATAATTTGTGGTTTTTATGATAGTCATAGTATTGGTCCATGTGAGTTCCATACTTCCATTTGATCCTCTTTAAGACATCAAAAAACCTTTCTTTTTTTCTCATTTATATTGATATAATAAGGTGTTTTGATGTCAATTTTGCAGGATTGTTTGATGTCGAGGGTTCTATTGAGCTAAAAGACGTGGGTAAGGCTGGTTTAGTTCAAGTGCAACTGTGCAAGGGAAAATCTCTGCTGTTCTTGGAACCGTACTCATCTTTAAGTTCCAAATTTACTTCTTCTAGGTCTTTACAAATATACGTGAGAAGTTCTTAACACATTTTTATCATGGTATTTATGGAATTTACAGGTGCATATCTTTTCATTACTTATATTATATTCCGGATCACTGGATCAAGCAGAGAAGATCATTGCATTGCTTCCCTCAAGTTAGGAACATATAATTGTTAGACCGGATATGAGTTGTATATTAGTGGGCACATTCAATGTGATAAGTTGTCTAATTAGCATGATTAGTGGGCAATTATCCATTTACCCTAAATAGCCCAATGTATTCTCTATATGTAGCTCATTGTGTTTCTGTAATCGATCATGCAATAATAAACATCATTATCAAATCACTGTCTTGCATATCGCAAAACATTCTCTTACAATAATGAGATGAAAAGTTTTGCACTTGTGGTTTTCATCAAAATAACGAGTTGAGCGAAGTAAGATTCTTGAAAGCATAGATCATATGGATGATATTATGATAATAGACTTGCAGATTTAGCGTAATTGATCACAGATTCAATATCTGCAGTTAATGAATATTACAATTGATGGTTAACAGACATAAATTCTTGAACTTTTATTCCTAGATTAGTGTTTTTATCTTGTTAAAAGAAAAGGTTTATGTTATAGTAAGATATGTTGATGCTATATTTGGTGAAGGATCGTGACTCAATTCATGGACTCATAGAAAGCTAGTGGGAAAATTGATCAAAGTAACCGGGGGTCTCAGTGGGGGCCTAGTGGCAAACGACATGTAACTATGACGGAGCCAGAAACAAATATGATCGGGTGCACAAATTTTTATGAACCGTAACATAATAGAGTTAAAAAGTGGATTAAAACGAAGATTTTTTATTTGCAAGTATACTAACTAAATTATACTAGAGACACAATTTGATGCATCGGGTGCATTTAAGATACATTTAGGAAATATCGATAATTTTTTCAAAATTAACACTATATCGAACAAATTCATATGGTGCACGTGCACCCGCGGGCACCCCCTTGGCTCCGTCCTTGTGACTATCACTCTAAGATGTGCGAGGTGTCAAGTTCAATTCTTGCTAGGTGCAAAAAACCTTGAAGTGGCCACGCAAATCTCCTGAAAAGGGAGGACTTTACCCTATGGTTGTTTGAGTATGTGTGGCGGTGAATTCAAACCCCGTGAATTAGTCGGCCAAAAGGGAGGAATCATGATTACCCATAAAAAATTGATCAAAGTCAAATTTAAACGGTCAAATAACACTCAACCCTGGATTTAAGTATATATTTAGTTCTATTGTAAATATGGGCTTATGGGCTTATAGGTGATGTCTATTCATCATATCTTTTAGGGTTTGTATCTTATAAATACACCTTTAATGTAACCTCTTGGATTACAACTTAATAATAATTCTCCCTCCTCTCATTCTTGTGTTCTTGTTTATTACATTTACAACACGTTATCAGCACGAATGTCTCTATCAAAAAATACATATGAACGATCATGAAGGAGAAGTAACTGAGTGCACTTTGATATTTACGATCCAACAGTGCTCATTAGGTATGATGTTTTTTTTTTCCCGACAACTATTGTTTTCTTTTTTCAAATAAGAGAAGATTGAATACGTGGATATGTGGCATAATTTATTTTATTGATCTTGTGACATGATTTTTTTTTAACCACAATATGTTGCGATTTACATTTACCGATTCATTGTTTTAAGGTCATCACTTAAAGTCACCAATCTATTTTATTCCTAAATCTAAAGTGTAATAAACTAAATCTATATGGATATACGTTTAACATAATAGCCGTGATTGTTTTTTTATGTATCCATTGTTTTTTTTTTTTTTTTTTTTTTTTTTTTTTTTTTTTTTTTTTTTTTTTTTTTTTTTTTTTTTTTTTTTTTTTTTTTTTTT
>LBNU01000867.1:0-12809 GCA_014162995.1 Artemisia annua | reverse complement strand
TTTTTTTTCGTAGAATTTTTACATTCTATTGTTATTTGTCTTATGATTACTTAATTGTAGATGTTTATGTTATTGTATAATTCTTTTGTTTCCTCCGTATCTAAACAGTTCTATAACATTGTCAAACATATTCAATGAGTATAAATATTGTTTTTAAAAGAATCTTACGTTTTGATTACAAATGAATTTATACTTATAAATATATAGTTTATTTTCGAGAAGATAACAATGAAGTTTAAGGTGTAATTAAAAAAGGAATCTTACGTTTTAATTTAAATCTCAAAAAGGTAAATCTCTACGTTTATTAAATATATTTGTTTTTTCTTAAAACAACTTTAGTGATCATATATGTTACTAAATTAAAAATATGTGAGCATATTAATGAATTTTTTGGATATTTCTAGATATGTGAAAATATATGCTTATTATAAGTTGATGTAATTGTGATCATCAATATCAAAAAGTGCATATGTCTTTTAATTCGAAAAATAATCTTAGTAACCAATGTTGATTAAATTACATAGATTACATATATGCATGATCACAATATGATTATGATTCTTTGTTGCGAAGTGTCTTTGCATCTCCTCATATGCTCTTTGATAGCCCTTGTACCTTGGTATATTATTGATTGATTGTATACACTAACAATTTTTGTTTAGAAAACTGCTTTGATATATATTACGGCTCACAATTCAATAAAGGGAGCAATTGGTTCGGTCAATTCAGTTTTTATTCAAGGAGAACTTCGTCTTCTTCGTGAGGACCTTAAAAGGGAATACTTTGCTTAACGATGAAAGATTCGTTAAATTATGGTAAGATCTTAATGATACATAAACAAAAGCAAGTAATATTCTCGAAAATCTCGCTATGATTGCATGCACCTCAAGCATAAGCGAGTTCGGTCTCACAATTTTAGTGTTAGATCTGAATTAAAAAGAAAATATATAACGGTGAAAGATCCGTTAAATGTATGTCAAAATCTAAAAGAAAGATTTGACCATCATAAGCAAGAGATTCTTGCAAATGTGAGCACATTTTTCGCAATATTAAGTAGTACATCTGAATGTGAAAAGGAAAAAAAGCGATGAGATGGTTAATGCCTCGAATATACTTATATATCGAGAACGATGCTTTAATATAAAAGAAATGGGCATGTTTTGAACAAACACGATAAACCCGTTTACTAAATTTGCTCCATATTGTCGTGTTAAAAGAAATTGGTTGGCAACCTCAAGTTGCAACATAAAGATCTCCATTCCTTCATGCGAATGTGATAAAATGATCAACATGAGATGTTTATTCCCTCAAGTGAATGAGATAAAATAATCAATATGAGATCCTCATTCCCTCATGTGAATGTGATAATGTAACGATCAATGGTTAAAGATCATTTATCATGGTAAATGCTATGGTCGAGGTGGTATGACAATGACAAACCACTAGTAGTGGCGAAAATACAATAAGAAAGGAGCAAACAAAAATGCTATTTATGCAAAAATGCAATGTGATGTATGAAATATACAAGTGTGTCAAAGATATTACACACTATATTCATAGATTTAAGAATCTATGCTAGCACATTTTGCTCCGTAAAAGAAATATAAAATTGTCATGAGGAACAAAGTTAAATATTAAGGATGCATTATATTCTTTTGTATCTTCCTCGACATGCATTATATAAAGATTAGTAAAAGCTAATCATAGCCATAACATAAGTTTATGAGCTATAATTATAATATTTTTGGCATGACCGGTTACACCATCCCGAGTCATTAATGATGCGAAACTATAGAAGAATAAGATTCTTTAATACAAATGGTATTATCTCTCAAAAGAAGTTGATTATTAATCTATCAACTGGAATGGGGACTCAATTCCTCAATTTTCTGGAAAGAAAATAAATGGATATATGTAGGCATAAAAATCCATTGTATGAATCATTTAGAGTTTAAAATCGATGCATCGTCTAAATGGTCATTAAATCGCAACCTCAAGTTTGCATAATTGATAGCTCAATGCGAGCCTAACATTCCAGAGTAAGTATTTCATCATGAAAATGCGATGAATTACTTCTAAATTATCAAATGAAACTGAGAGAAAAACTTGTGTTGTTGTATCGGGCCATATTATAATATGCACAATAACAAAATTAGCATCATGCCAATATGTTTATAAATCCTCCATTTTATAATTGGTTTTGGTTATAAATCAAACATATCCCATTTTTTTTTGTTTTTCTGTGTGCAAATTACTCCACCTAAATGCACATATATGGGATATAGAAGATGGATAATTCCTTCAGGAGGAGAGAAGTTGCTCGAAATTAGAATGAATTATCATATTCTATTGATCATCGAAAGAAATTTTTATGAATTCATTATTCAATGAATAATCTAATAGCCATAAATAAACATTGGCCAAAAGCAAAATTTCAGCTACTTATGCTCTAATTAGAAGTTGTCCTCAAGGACACTATTTGTGACAACCCGCAAATTTCGGTTTCCCATATGTTTAATTGTTATTCTCTTTAATTATATTTCGAGAACGTTCGTCGAAGTTTAGAATACTAACCGCGAGAATTGGTTGTATTACGGGTAAAAACACGAATATTATTTAGTTCGGATGACGAGAATAAAGTTATGCATATTTATAATAAACGTTTATGTAAAAACGATTCTAAAGCCAATGGAAATAATCTCGTGAGCTCGGAAAATATTTATGATACGCTTTATTGGTCTCGTTCATGTATCGTTAAAAATATAAAAGAATTGGCAAGATTAGTCCTTGAGGGAGCATTAGGGTTTGATAGTAGTCCCCATACATCACCCTTACCCTATATAAATACAACTATTATAATTTTAGGGTTTCATTTCCTCCCTCACTCTCCCTCAGCCGACACCTCCCTCCACCCCATCTCTCTCTTTTCCGGCGAGCTCCGGCCACCACCACCGCCGCGAGTATAACAACACCGCCACCACCATCCTTCACATCTTTTCACCCTCTTTCTTTTGAGCTATCACACGCGCCGTATAAACAACCATAACACCACTTTTATTCGAGTTTTCATCTCGAATCCACCACCACTTTTCTCCTTTCATGTTTCTTGATAACCGAAGGTTGAAAGTGGGTTTATCCCACCATTCCGAGGGGTTTTGTGCGTCGGTTTGAGCCTCAAACCCACGGGTTTCGAGGGTTTCAAATAATAACGAGAAGAGTAACAATTAAAAGGAGATTAAAAATGTGTTTGGTATCGTTTGGTTCTTGTGTTGTGTTGTTTTCGAGTCATATGTGATGATGCCGTGAGTATTAGACTCACGGCCAAGATTGGTTTTCGTTGTTGTGGTGTCTGTTATTCGAATTTGGTGTCGTGGGTTAGAATTAGGATTAGATTTGGAAGTGGGTTCGTTGTTATGTGGTTTTGGTCGAGACCATTGAGGTCCGTTTGGTCGTTTGGGTGTAGCCGAGAGTCGAGGCCGAGACCACTAGGGCCTCGGCAATGGTTAGGTTATTTTGGGTGACGAGATGTTAACCTTGTTGTTGTTCTTGTCGCTGTTGTTGTTCTGAGTTGATGTTGTTGTTGTGTTGCCCGAGAGGTAGAGCCGAGACCACTAGGGTCTCGGCAAGTATTGGGTTATTGTTTATTGTTGTTGTTGTCGTTTGTTTGGTGCCGTAGGGATAGAAGCCGAGACCACTAGGGTCTCGGCAAGGTGTTGATGATAGTAATGTTATTGTGGTGGATTAGATTTGACGGGGAGTAGGATTGAGTTTTGAGTTGTGATTTGGGTTGCGGATTTTGGTTAGGAGTAGTAGTAGCGATGCTTGTGTTGGTTTGAGCGTGTCGGGCGTCACCTAGACTTGCTAGTCTCGTGTGATCCCGACGAGCCGAATTACACTTATATTGTTGATGTTGATTATTAGACCATGATAAAAGTGAACTCGAAACGTGACATAATTCGAAGAATATAATATTGTTGAGACGATTAATGACACACTTATATAATAGTTGACTTTAAATATTAACTAACGATTTAAGATTTGTTACTTAATATTTATAAGTTAACGATAATATTAAATGACGTTAAGAAGTTATATAATGTTTTCTAATTAACAGGGAATATTAAGCGACGTTAAAACGTTAATTAATATTTCTAAATTAGAAAGAAAACGTTAAATAACTAAAACAACGATATTTAATAATTTATGGAATTAATAAATGAAACGGTATTTAATTTGTTACTAACGAGTTATTAATCGTTTCGAGGACACGTTTATCGAGACTTACCCTTTAGGGAGATATTGAGATATGTTTTTGGTTAGTGTCGAGTTACGGATTGGTTGGTATTAATATTATCACTTGACACGATTAACGAACTAGTTGAATTGTTAAATTAAATTAGTATACAACGAGCGTGTCGAGGGAGAATATTAATAGGTGACCCATCCTACGACTTACCATATCCTTACTAAGTATGAGTTAACTATGAATTAACAAGTACATTGATGGAATTGTTGGGCTATCGTATTAGCAAATACGATAAGTATTCAATAATTCGTACGATTTCTCTTGTTAAGTTTTGGTTACTTGAGGTTTGACTTTGACCATAAGGTTGACCTAGTAGACCATTTAAGTATGATTGTTTTGGATGGATGATGTAGTTCGACCCGGATGTTTCGTATTGAGTTTTGACTCGTTTTGATTGAAGTCGAACATTTTTCACCTCTTGGTGTGAGTATTCTCGAGTCTTGTCTCGATTCTTGTTGGCTTCGCTTGTTTAAGTATTGGCGTGAGTTCACTTGAGTATATGTCGTGTTCTCACCACACACACACACAATGATACCAAACGCAAACACAAACACTATTGAACGGATAACGAATGAGTTGACGACGTAAGATTGGGTAATACATGGGAGTAATTATCTTATGGAGATTTGGTTCGTCGCTGAGGAGTTCGTATTGGGATAAGCCTTGCTTATAGAAGACTTCGTCGGTTTCGTACCAATCTTTGGGATATTGTTGTGATTTACTCTTGATGCCAAGTTGTGTCGGTCGTGATTCTTGCATTGCTGTGGCTAAGGTGAGTTCATAGCCCCCTTCTTTTAAATAAGTTTTCATAACTATTTTGGGGAGAATACATGCTCTTTTACTAAATGCAATGATTGCTTACTTGAGTACGTGAACGATTTGATTAAGTTTGAATGATTGATTGATTGATTGATTGATGATTGATTGAGTAATTTATCGAAGTATTTGAATTAAGTATTTGAAGGCATTATGTGCTTGCCTGTTTATATGAGAGCTTTCTAGCTCAAACTGTTTTACTTGGACCTGCTACTGTTTCGTTTTGCTATTGTGTGGACTAGTTTTAGGGTAGACGGAGGTAGTCGTTGACCTAGAGCTAGGGCGTTTGACCCTAGTTTGGAATAGACGCTATCGCGGCCTAGATTTGGGGCAGTCTTGGGTGGTTCCTTGCTGTAGCCTGACTAGTGACCGCTGAGAGGCCTGCTCACTATGACCATTCATCTTTCCTAAGATGATAAACGATTGATTGATTGAGATTGAGATTGAGATTGTGATTGTGATTGTGATTGTGATTGTGAGTCTACACCTACTCTAGTTACACATAGCACTAAAACTTTTCAGGTCCCAAACTGTTTTTGTAACTTAAACTCTATGGACTCACCAGCGTAAGCTGACCTTTAGCGTGTATTCTCAGGTTTAAGGCGTTAGCTCACTAATTGAAGGCGCTTGGCAAAGGGCATGGTCATAGGCGACTCTGATGAACATTTGGGACTACTACTACAATTATTTTATGGGCCTATTTCCGCACTATTTTTATATCATGTAAACTTTATGTCTTACATGACAACTTTTATTTTATATTAATGAAATAAAAACCATTCTTTGTGCCTTGTGTTGTGATACCAATTTAGTAGCACCCCAATGCATGTATGCTTCCGCTAGACCCGAATTTTGGGGGTGTTACAGATGGTATCAGAGCCTAGGTTATAGAGAATTGGGCATTTTAAAACCCAAACTATAACCACTTTTGTGAAAATGAAAACCTATGACCGCTACGTGCCTGCTTGCCAAGCTGATGCCTCGCGTAATATTTTCTTGAGGATGTAGTTGATTAGATAACTGAGAATACATTTGATGAGATATTTGATGATATATGCGATGAATTGAGTATGATATGATTGACGAGTATGAGGATATAATCGTAGTAGTGTGTGCCTTTCTTTCGGATATTTCATTCATATCCGCCTATCTTAACTCTTCGCCATGAGCATTTCCCTATGCTTATGCAAGTACCGCATCTATCGCTGAGTTACGCTATTTCCTTGCGTAATCTCAATATCGATTGTTGATTTCGCACAATAGTCGTAGCATTTGGAATGATTTGGGATAAAGGACATATTACTAGCGTGACTAGGCTGAGTGTTTCAAAATTCATTGAACCTCGGCTGAATGTAGCTTGATCACCTACATTCAACCAGGGACAGTTGGACATGGCCTGATCACCTATGCCTGGCTCAGAGGTGAATTTTGTGATACTGAGGGTAGTTACAACAGCATTATGTTCGGGTTAGAGTTTGCCTTTAGGAATGATAAGTTGCGTGCACACACAAGCATTGAACTCAACACCTAAGCCTGCATTTGCACACGACACATTGGCATCGTGACATCTCATGAATCGAAATGCTTCGAACACCACTAAACGTCTTCGTTTATGTGGAATTCCTGCTATCGCCGTCGAGCGTATTTTCGCCTTGGGTCGGCTAGACCCAATTGGCATCATTTGAATCCGAGTTGCTTATCGTATTGAGCCTCGTCGATTTTATTGAAAGTATTGGATTTTGGTTTGGACTATTGTTTGAATTTGATTTTGGTCACGTATGGAATTGATTTCGAACTTCGTAATTAAATTGATTTCCGGCTACGTCCCAAGTGGACTTTCGATACTTTGAATTCGGTTTTGATCGTTATGGATCTGATTCCGACTACGTTGGATTTAAATTTTGATACGTTTGGATCTGATTTTGGTTTCGTTTTAACTAATTTCCGACTATGTCTTGATATGACTTTCGGATGTTGATGGAATTGGTCTTGAGTATGTTCGGATTTTGAATTTGGATTGTTGAAATCGGTGATCTTCGATCTCGTTTCGAATTTGGATTTGGCATTTAGCCTCGTTTCATTCTGCGATCTAGTCACAGTCCCCTCTACTCTAAGCTTGTGCTCGAAACCGTATGATGAATATTGAATTTTAGCCGTAGGTATCTATTCGTTGTTTTGAGCAATTCTTGAATTGAGCCAAATCACCGACGACGTTAAATTCTTAATTCTTAATAACTTGATACACGGTCGAATCTCGTGATAGTTCTCGTTTGATGAGTTGCGAGATTAAGCTAAAATCAAGTTGTTACGAGGTTTAAGGTTTTGGTGATTTTGCTCGAGGATGGGAAAGTTTATCCCATCGAAATAAGCTACCCAAGTGATGATTTTCTTAACCAAGGATGTTCATTTTCTTAATCGATGACATTCACTTCCTTAATCGATGATGTTCGTTATCTTGATCGACGTTATTCATTTCTTAGTTAAGGATATTCATTTTTCTCAATCGATGTTGTTTTAGCGACGATGTTCAATTGAGGTTGTACTTTCCACCTCTAACGTACGTATCATGCCGAGTCAATCGACTCTAACCGATTGCTTGTAGCAATCGACATCCTCTTACCGAGTTGTAATTTGAAATTGTTAAATCTCCCAATCCGAAAGGAGTTCGTGCGTAACAGAATTCTTAAGATTTTGAGAGGTAACTTGAATCACGACCCTTGGGACAGCCGCCTATTTCATTCACTCGTCCCTCGGAAATATTCTTTATCTTTGCTCTTATTGGATAGTGAAACTGCTTTGAAAGGTAATTTACAAAATGTTGCCATATTACCAGATGTTTTACTGCTATTTCGCAAAAATCAAAATTTTGATTTTTNCCATTTTACGAAATTGTCTCCCAAGACGATTTTATAAAATATATATATATATATATATTTTTTTTGTCATGCTATGGATCTAAATGCAACCTTGCTACTATCCTAAATATCAAAATTTTGATCTAACTATCGTTTTATAAATGGTAAAATGTTTCCTTGATACCTTGTACATTATTTTGCGAATAACTTGATTAGACGATTTCATTTAACATTTTACTGCCTTGCGGCAAGATTATGAAATCAAGATAAAAATTGGGAATTGACTTTCCCGTAATTTTTAAAACAATGGGTTGTTTTCCTATTATCCTATGAGCCGTTTCACAAATCCTTTTTGTCGATTTTTATCTTGCTGCTATTGAAAGCTAGACCTCGGGAAAACGAATCCCGACCTCTACCTGAGTATCTATTGGTAAATCCTACTTAAACCGTTCACCTCCTGTTGGTCAATTTCTCTCTTACCTACTATTTCGGTTTTCCAATGGCACTGCAAAAGACCCTCTATGGTCACGAGTGCCGATCGCCGACTTGTTGGATAAAGATGGAGATACCCAACTTTCTGATCTTGAATTTGTACGTAATCTATCAAGAAGATCGTTCGAAGGCGGAACGGAGATGTACACTACTTGTGGATGATTAGAAACCCTGATGACGTAAACTTTATGGATTCTTGTTGTATCGATCCTTTCAGATCCTTGCTAAAGTTAGATCGGTAGCTCACCGACTCAAGCTACCGTCGGAACTCAGCAGCATTCGCGACGTTCTTATGTCTGCAATCTAAGTGATGACTTGCCATTGAGGCTGTTGTTGTTCCTCTTGGAGAAATTTTAATATCTTAACGTTCGAACCTTGTTGACCTATTGGAATTTTGAACCTTGGAAGTTGACGACTTTCATTTAGTCGCATTCCTATCAATAGAGTTCGTCGAAACTCGCTAAAAGGATTCTAAACTCGCGTAGGCGAACGTGAAGATGAATCCTCGTGCGTATATGCTTATTTTTTTCAAAACCTGATGAGTAACTGGAATTGAATCGTGAGGACACGATTCTTTTAAGGAGGTGAGACTGGCTGACAAACCCCGCAAAAATTCCCTGTCCCTAAGTTCTAATTGGAGAAAAGATCATCTTATTTTGAGTTTCGGGGGGAATCATTATCTCGAGAACTTAGACGTTACCCCTTATATTCATTTTTATCGGAGATACTTATCTGAACAACGATGTTTGTTATGTCCCGGCATCATGAATCCCTGTCCATTTACTGAGTCTACGGAAGTGAGCCTCGACACTTTATTTCCTAGAAGATATCAGTACTTTAATACAGGTATCTTTGGTTCCCGGTGGGAGCGTTTAGGTCTTACTAGTACGTCCCTAGCTCACATTCCCACCTCACCCGTACGTACTGTAAGTTACTTTATAATCACTCCTTTTGAGGGTTTTGGCGATTTCCGTTTTCTCTCCTTTCCCCAGCCGACACTCCCGATGACCCTCCTGCCCTCTCAGTCTTTTCCGGCCTGCCCTTATTCCCGGCCAGAAACTCGGCCACCACCTCGCGTGGCGTTTACACCGCCACCAACCATGGTTAACAACCCACCATCTCCCCTCCATTTTCCTCGTGGTGCGCACGCGGGCCCTCCTAAACAGCCCATCACTCACCACGTACCGCGCCTAGAAACCGCTCATCCATCACTCATATATGTGTGTATCTTTCTATCGTAGTTGCTTGGTTTTGCTCTTGATGTTGCTTCGGCAAGCCACATACACCGCCACTATTCAATAACCTGATCGGTCGATCCACTACTATCATCTCTCCTGCTCACCACCGGTGTTTGGGTACGCCATCTGCTATCACCATTTCATTCAAGGCCAAACGGATCGTGTTTTTTGAATATTAGCTGGCTGTACGCGGGGTCATCTGCTTAGAGTTTCAGATCTGGTTTGTTCGAGCTTAGGGCCGTTGTGTTTTTGCTCATGGTCCTCGCGATTGATTCGCCTTGGTGGTGCTCGAGTAGGTACTTCGAGAAGATCACCACTACCGCTCGCCTATCATCCACCGCTCCTCTGCTATCCGAGGCTGGTATTGTAAAAACCACCCCTAGTCTGGCCATTATTTTTCCGATTTAAATTGGTATGGGGTGTTATAGTTTTCGTGGATAAAAGAGATTTAATAAAACTTGTGTTCTATTTCCCGTATTTTGTGGAGGTTTAAATGGATTAGATAACTGAAATGAATAATAAGTATTAGGTTTGTTATTAAAAGATTGGATTAAGTAATTAGCTATTCTCTAGTTGAGTTTGTTGTTGGCTGAAATATCATAAGGTTTCTGTGTCACGTTTGGGTTGGAGTGAATTACTTTTTTTGTCACAGTGAGCTAATTGACTTAGTTCTCGCCAAAATTACTTTGACTCATTTTAACAATAATATAACTCATAAGTAAAAGGTGATTTTTGTGGTTGATTTCAGTGTGATAAGCAATACCTCATATTTTTGTTAGTTCAAGTGTGTAGATTTTTGCTGTTCGGTGCTCGCTGGTTGATCGGACCGCAACCCCGAAAGGGTTTGTCGTAGGCCCGGTTTGATAAATGAAAATGCGACCCAGACGAAAAAATGCAAGCAAAAGTTATATATGTGGTTTCGTCTTTTGTTTGTTTCAGTTTAGGGTCACATTGTTAAAAACTTTATTTCCATTTGACTTTTTATATTGTATAAAGTGTAATTTGGTTAAGGGATTTTAGCTAGTGATGCCTACCATTAAATTCTTCTATGATCATATTGATAGTAGTGTCTATCAGTTAAATAACATTAGAGAGTTACTATTAATTCCGGTTTCGTCAAAAATATACAAGTTTCTGTGTATTTAAATGATGGTGTAGTTAATTCTTATTTAACCTTGGTTAATAAATTTGGTTATTATGGTTGATACTACTAACACGGAATCATTATTTTGGACTTGGAGCGATATTGTACTTTTCGATCTATTTGGGATCCTTGAATTAATTGGACTGGATCATTGAATTCGTTTAACTAATACGGATCATTTAACGGACTAAATGCCTTGACTAAACTATTGGGATGCGTATCTGATTTGGACACACTGGACGTTGGTACAATTCATGACTATTGGACCTCAACCCGGGAATACAAGTATATTAGACCTCTTACGAATTTCAATATAGTTTGATCGTAACGGATAACAATAATACTAATTACCTGCTTGCTACATAGATCAACGACATTACCCACTTTTTAGCTCGTTTCTAATAAATTGTCGGGAAATATTGTTTTGGAGAATGAGCTTTTATGTAAAGTCTATTGATCTTGGATAAAGTGTGTATATAACATGGACGCGTCATGCGAAGTCTACTAAACTTTTCTAACTTACATTTTATTTCCAAAGCTTACGTGTTTTATGTTCTAAACCTTTTAAAGATTTCTTTTATAAAGACCCGATTGCAATTCGCGAAAATAATTGCTCACCCAATATAGTTTATAGGGTTTTATTTAGATTAGTTGAATAGAAACTTGCTGTTTTGTTGACATTTTATTGTCAGTGTAAACTTGTGATTTCCTGTGAGTAAATCACAAAGATCATATTGTTTTCTGCATGATCCATTAAATACATTATTGGGGTTAGTATGAGGGCGCTTAAAAAGGCCGAAACCTTGGTCCGTAATTTGATCTAATCCTAGTCGACTTGTAGCATGGTAGGAGTGAACGTATCATTTTTCCATTCTGTTTAGTCAGAAGTCAGTGTTTCGTATGACTCTATATTCACATTTGTTGGATCCCATATTTTTTAATTTGTTACTAACGAGTTATTAATCGTTTCGAGGACACGTTTATCGAGACTTACCATTTTGGGAAACTTGAGGTTTAGATTACCTTGGTGTCGAGTTACGGATTGGTTGGCATTAATATTATCACTCGACACGATTAACGAACTAGTTGAATTGTTAAATTAAATTAGTATGCAACGAGCGTGTCGAGGGAGAATATTAATAGATGACCCATCCTACGACTTACCATATCCTTACTAAGTATGGGTTAACTATGAATTAACAAGTACATTGATGGAATTGTTGGGCTATCGTATTAGCGAATACAATAAGTATCCAATAATTCGTACGATTTCTCGTGTTAAGTCTTGGTTACTTGAGGTTTGACTTTGACCGTAAGGTTGACCTAGTAGACCATTTAAGTATGATTGTTTTGGATGGATAATGTAGTTCGACCCGGATGTTTCGTATTGAGTTTTGACTCGTTTTGATTTAAGTCGAACATTTTTCACCTCTTGGTGTGAGTATTCTCGAGTCTTGTCTCGATTCTTGTTGGCTTCGCTTGTTTAAGTATTGGCGTGAGTTCACTTGAGTATATGTCGTGTTCTCACCACACACACACACAACGATACCAAACGCAAACACAAACACTATTGAACGAATAACGAATGAAGTTGACGACGTAAGATTGGGTAATAATGGGAGTAATTATCTTATGGAGATTTGGTTCGTCGCTAAGGAGTTCATATTGGGATAAGCCTTGCTTATAGAAGACTTCGTCGGTTTCGTACCAATCTTTGGGATATTGTTGTGATTTACTCTTGATGCCAAGTTGTGTCGGTCGTGATTCTTGCATTGCTGTGGCTAAGGTGAGTTCATAGCCCCCTTCTTTTAAATAAGTTTTCATAACTATTTTGGGGGAGAATACATGCTCTTTTACTAAATGCAATGATTGCTTACTTGAGTACGTGAATGATTTGATTGAGTTGAATGATTGATTGATTGATTGATTGAGTGATTTATCGAAGCATTTGAATTAAG
>LBNU01000866.1:45871-62714 GCA_014162995.1 Artemisia annua | reverse complement strand
ATGATCACAAAATGGAAAATCATTAAACGTAAGATTACTACGTAAACAAGTATTAAGCTAGTTTATATCATTATATCCAACTTAATCACTCAAGGTATGAATACACAAGTGCTTAATACATCTCATGATCAAAGGGGTATTTAATTAATTAATACAAAGTTTATTTAATATTATATATTTTTGAAAAACAATTTTGGTAATAAAGAAAAATGTTTTAATCATACTAAATATATGAATTCAAATTTTTAACCAAAATCAGTTAAGTTTTTCACCAAATAAACTTTTCCCACAAAAGACAAAGATTCTGGCCGTTCGGTAGGCCGGCCCCCTTAATTTTAAGGGGGCCGGCCATGAATTAAGGGGACCGGCACGCTCCCTGTGTCAGATTTTGTCAGAATTTTTCCCCTATAAATACCACCTTAAATCTGGTATTTTTCCTCACCTTTTGCATGAAAATTTCAGATCTCAAATCTTTCTAAACATCTTCCAAAACCCTTTGATCATTAGATTACTAATCCTTGTTTCAAGTGATTCAATCCCTCCACATTCATCCTCATCCAAAGTGCAAAAGAAGAATACTCCTTCAACAAACAAAGCCCAAGAAGTATTGTAGTGTAGTTTTGTATATTGTGTACATTACTTGTATAGTTGTGTTGTGCTTGTAATAAGTAGTGTAGTGAAGAAGTAGTGTTGTGTTGTGAAGAAGGAGAAGTAGTGTTGTGTTGTGAAGAAGAAGAAGTTGTGTTGTGTTGTGAAGAAGAAGAGAAGTCGTGTTGTGTTGTGAGATTGGTTCTAGCTACGATTAGGACCCGACATTTAGCTTTGTGTCGTTAAGCCGGTGTAAGCGACGTTGTGTAAGGTTTTCTCCGCCATAAAGGAGTTTGTTGACATAGTGAAGAAAACTCTCGAGTAGGTGACTCGGGGAGTGGAGTAGGAACAAGGAAGGTGTCCTTGTAGCCGAACCACTATAAATCCTTGTGTTGTGGTTTGATCTCTCTAACTCTTCTCATTCATTACTTACTTACTTACATTATATTAGTTTGCTAGTTAGCTATATATATAGTTGTTCATATAGTGCAAGTCTTGAATTCACATAAACTAGAATCGAAGTTTTTAAAACAAACTTGTTTTCATAAATTTAAAACGGACGTAAAACTATTCAACCCCCCCTTCTAGTTTTCCACATAAACTTATCACATTACTTTAGGTCGCAAGTTGGGAGCTATTCACTTACTCCATTTGATCACTATTTGACTACCATACTACTAAGGTGAGTTCATAGACACAGTTTTTAATTGTTTTCAAATCCCGTGGGGAGATACATGCGATAAATCCGAACACAAGTATTTTAGTATGCTATCCAGATTAATATTGCCTAAGTTAACACCCTTGCTAAAAGTCCCTCATATCATGAACCATTAATCACTTGCGTTGCGAGTGAACGCGAATTTAGTGAATAGATCTATTGGAGACGGCAACCCATTTGAGTTAACCCAAGATGGTAACCAAGTGCACTATATTCAAATTTACTAGGAAGATAGCAACCTCCTACACGAGGGCGCCGTCATCTGCATCACATTGTGATCTAGGTGATTATATCGTTTGATATCACCCGATGTTAAGATTTTTGATATTCATGAGGCTTAGTGCAATATATTACACAATTACACCATTATTTTTCACGTATTTTAGCTTGTGTTCAAACTATTACAAACTAAACACTGTGAATTCACTCAACCTTTGTGTTGACTTTTTAGCATATTATCTCACGTAACTAAGAAGTATAAATGGCATGGAGCTAGCAAGAGCACTTTTGGGACCTACCTTTTCAAATAACAATATCATTCTTTTCAAACTCATCACTACCTTTTGTGAAACATTATTACTTTTGAAAAGTGTTTTGTAACTCTTAATATTGAGTTTTCATTGAATGATATTAACTTTTAAAACGTCTCTTTTGGGTCATTTTCTATGTGTATGACTGTGATCTAAGAAGTAATTACCACGATTAAGACTTCCGCTGCATCAAAAATTATTAGGGTGTTACATTATGGAAACCACCTGTCTTGGACTATTGGTTAGTAGGATTCATCCCCGTTATCTTTTTTTCTTAATCCCATATGGCTAGGATTTAGGAAAAACAACTCTTCTAGGCTTTGGGAAAAACCTTAGAATGTCTTATTTGCTTTTAAAGCTATATTGCTTACCACATGATTTGATTTGCTGACTTTAGGTTTCTAAATATAGTTTTAGCATTTTTTTTAGTAAAGTTTACACTTTACCATAAATACCTGAAACATTAGATCATCCATGGGTAAACAAAAGCTGACAAATAAGAATTACTGTTTTTGGTAAATCAGGGTTTTTCACTTTGTAATTTGCCCTAATTAGGTTTTCTTCAGGTTTGAGTCCCGGATACCCTTGTATCCTCACAAAGCTGACAACTTTAGGGTTTAAGAAACTCTAAAGATTCAACTTTATGCGTTATAAAGCCTTCAAACCTAATCTGATCATAAGAACTTAGTTCTTGTAATCTTGACAACATTAATTAGTAATTTGTGTGTGTTTTATCAAAGGAGAAAATTACGGTGTAAACCCAACCCTTAGATCAACACCCTCAAAGGTCTAAAGACCCAAGTATTTTGATCATGATAAAACAACACAAATCACAACTAATTACAAGGGTAACAACCCTAGTTGTCATCCAAATTGCGTAAACCCTAAAAAGCATAAATCGACCAAGACACCTTAATAACCTCTTTTTAGACAATAATAGAAATTACTATGAACCACATTTAGGTTATATATAATTAGGATGGCTCTGATACCACTATAGGGTTCTGGTGTCACCCGCATGACCAATAAAACATGTACATCAAAATAAAATAGATAACATGGCCATGCTACCAGAAAACCCTGACCAGTCTGATCTTAACCTGATCATTGACATAACCTAATCTTAAACATGTAAGAAGGGTCTTTATAGAAGACTTACTTGTTATCCTGCTTGTGTAAGCTCCTGAATGAATCTATTGCGTGGTTCGCCTTCCTTTGTTGATGATCGAACACATTAGGGTTTTTGGGAGAAAAACCTAACTTCGGGTTGCGTCAAGTATCCACTGATACTGCACAAGTAGAACAGGGCTCGAGCCTAAAAAATTAAGGCAAGATACAAAATATTGGGTAAACCTAAGAGCTATTTCGGGTCGACTTGGGATATTGTGCAATCGACTAAAGGGTTTAGAACCCGAAGATCGATCGGACATGTCTGGGAGAGAGGAATGGGAGATTTTAGGGTTAGTGTGTGAGTTATGAAGATCCTTTAAGTCCATTTTTATTTATAGGGCACCTAAGAAGGATCTATAATACTTGTAGAACAAGTATTCTAGTTTGTTTAGGTAACAAACATCCCTCCCTCTTGGGTTTCGGTCGAACGATCCACAAACAACCCTTAGAGCTTGTTTGTTTTGTTTCTTGTCATTAATTACCCCTTAATGTTTATCCTTTGATAAATATTAAGTTTCGGGTAATAATCGTTTAACCTCTGTTCTGTTCAAAAATCGTTTAACCCACAAATGAAATTCCGTTGGATTTTCATTTCCATTTCCACCTCATTTCATTTCGTATACTCATTTGTTATTTATGCTTGCTCGTTCTGTTTAGTGTGCATCGTTGTGACCCTTTGGCATTTTCGTGAAGGTAAGTTGTGAAAGCTTGTTGTGTTGTTTGCACACATAAATCCTTTCAATCCCTCTTTATGAAATTAAGTAAGGAGATCCGCAAAAATATTTCTTTTACTAGTGGCGTTCAATAACGACTCATATTATTCCTCTTTATAAGTTTAACCCGCGCGTGCACGGATATAAAAGTTATATACGACTGGAATAATTATTAACAAGAATATAAATATCAAAGTGAAAACACGATCTCATAGGTTACTGTGAGATGAAGAGAGATACATGAGATTGTACATATGACAGTGACGCATGTAATTACTTTTGAAAATTCAAAATAAGGATATTCGAAAAGAAAAAAAATCAAAGGTTATTACATGCTACTAAAGACGCATAATTTATATAATATTATCAATAGTTAAATTTAAACAATTTTAGATTTTTACATGTATATATATATATATATATATATATATATATATATATATATATATATATATATATATATATATATATATATATATATATATATATATATATANTTTTCCAGAACTCATATAAGTGCGGGAACTAACAGAACTCCTCTAAATTAATCAAAATTTGCTAACATCCATGGTTTTTATTAAATTAAAAAGGTATATTAGTATAAAAAAATACATTTTTTTATGTGATATCGAATATGAAAACTAATTATTTGAATGTCCAATCGAAATCCCGTATATATTGCAAAAAAATAAGTATGGAACTATTAGCTTGGGAATAAAATGAAATTACTTTGTCACCTTTTTTGTTTTAAAAAATACCATATCATAATTTATATGTTTACATTAATGTCATAATGTTTTATAGCTAGAGTTGAGATCAATATATATCTCATATTTGTCATATATTCAAAGAACTAATCTTAGTCATTTATTTTTTTATCTAAGTTAATAAAAAATTATTTTTCACCTTGTTTTTTAAAAATAACATATCTTGCAAATGGTAAATCTTCAAGCTATAAAAAAATACATCATCGCGACGAGAATTAAATTATCTATCTATAGATATGCACTTCTCTATACTCTCGACGAACTTTTTTTTTCTTTTTCGCCCAGAAAAATCACATGTGATTTTTAAAAATCAAATCACATGTGATTTTTTCAAATCATATGTGATTTTTCTGGGCGGAAATTTAAAAAAAAAAAAGAAAAAAGTTCGTCGAAAGTATATAGAAGTGCATATCTATAGAAAGGTAATCTAATTTTCGTCGCGATGTGATCGCGGTAGAAAGTCAACTTTAACCAAGAAATAGTCAAAGGAGTCAAACCACGCGTTTTCCGGAAGTATAGGGTTTTCCCGGGTCGTTAAGTCCCGACGATGTGTGAAATGGTAAATCGGTTCGAATTCGTGATCGAGTGAAATGAATAGTGATAAAAGGAAGATATTTGGATATTATAACTAGGAAAGCAAGCATAAACTAAAAAGCAACAATAAATCATATAAAACAAACACGTAAAGCACAAATAACCTAAAATGCAATCTAAACTAAAAACAGGCCAAAAACTAAATGATTAAAGCAAAGATAATAATAAAACAAGTAGCAAATAAATAATATAAAGCTCACGATAAAAGGTAACAACTAAAAATAATAAACTGGATTATAATTAAGCAAGCAACTAAGAAATATGTGATAAAAAGATATAACTTCTTAAGTAAATTATCTCGATCCTTAAGTGTGGTTTAGTAGTTCAATTAAGTCCCCTTATTGATGAATTAATATCTTTTACGAATAAATAATTTCTCACAACGTTGGTTTATTTTGAAAACAATTTTTCATAAAGAGATATCAATATCTAGATTAAAGCCCAATTACTTTCACGGCTTTTGCCCGCTTAAACAACCAAAATTTCAATCTAAGTAACTTAAATATTACTAATCAATATTATTAAACCACGCTTAATTCATGAAATAACCTACTCAACAAGTATATAAAAATTCTACTCGCTAGTCATGACTACTATGCTAACAATAACAACTAATCCAATAACAACGAGCATATTTCTAAACTAACATACATGAACTACTCGAAAAAATGATGAGTATTTACACACTCATCACGATGGTATGATTTTTTTCGCGTAACAATTAACAGTTTGTGAGATACTGTATTTATTTATTTATTTTAAATGGTGAACTTTTTTTTTGATAGAATAAAATGAATGATTGGGATTAATTCATTAGATCTTTGACAAATATGAGATCTATATTTAACTTTTGCCTTTGTAGCTATTGATTAATTATTTGCAAACGCCCACTCTGTTCCCGAGTATAAAACGGAAATAAGAGAAATGAAGAGAGGAAACAAGAGAGAAAAGAAGAGGAGGGGCAAAAAATTTTGATTTTTAATTTTGTGTTCCCTAGTTGGAGAGAAAGAAAGGGCATGTAAAAAAATGACTTTAAAACCTTCTTCTCTTCAAATCATCCCAATTTGGGAAGAAGATTAGAAGAGAAGTTTTGGCATAATTTTCTCTCCTCTTCTTTCCAAATAAGAACTCGGAAACAGAGCGTAAAAGATTATATAATTGTATAGAAAACTTGTTGAAGAGCCGTTGTACGCACTTGGTTAAAAACTAATATAAACAAAAACCAATACATGGCCACTACTAAAAACCTGTAATGAAATACTCCCTCCCATATTAAGTGTCCACAATAGAATCTTGGTTGTCCCAAATTAAGTGTCCATTTGTACCTTTCAACCAATAAGATGAGACTTTAGTGGGTAAAGATAACATTTGATTGGTGAAGAGTGTACTTAGTGGAATCTCTTAAAACTTTGTGCATTTGGTAAGTGGACACTTAATATGGGACGGAGGGAGTATTAAACAAAAAAATCAACTTCTCCGTACATCCATGAACTTTCCTATGAGTTACTCGCCGGAGCTCATCAACATTCCGCTGAATCGACAAAAAACACTATTTTGTGTCGTTATTTGGCTCATAATTTTTCCAATTTCAACACTTTCACAAAATGTTGACATTTCTTCGAACTCATCAGATACCAGCTCTAAATTTAAACCAACTTTAGCACTCGTCGTAGGAGCTCTCTGCATGGGATTTTCATTACTGTGTGTGATATTATTTTATGTATATTGTTGTCACATATCGTATTCTGTTCGCCTTGAAGGTAATCTTCCTAGGACAAGATCAATGTCTTCAGGGATCGAAAAAACGACTATTGAGTCACTTCCCTCAAGTTTTCGACTTTAAAATGAGAGAAAAATGGGTTGGAGTGTTCCATTTGTTTGTCTTCTTTTGAAGATGAGGAAGTTCTAAGATTGTTACCAACATGTAAGCATGCTTTTCATATCAATTGTATTGATAAATGGTTGGAAAAACATTAAAGTGTCTACTATGTAGGGTTAAGCTTCTTGTGGACGATATTGCCCTCTTTACTAATTCGAATTCTTTTAGATTTAATGAATTCGAGCCTTCTAGTCCCAACCTTTTGTAGAACGACTATGGTCTTGAAGATTTAAAACAAATATAGAAATGATGAAATCTTGCATAACTTTCAGCATTGGATCATGGTCTGTGATCATGATCTTTGTAATGATTAGGATCGTGTAGACTAGATGGAGCAATGTGAGCTTATCTATTTTGAAATCAGAAATGATTACTTGTGGGTCAAGTAATGTATTTGACAAACACCTTTGTGTTGAAATCAAGGGTTACTCGGGTGTGGACCAAGAAAATGAAGTGTGCCTAAGGGAATCTTGCGAGGGCAGATCGGCAGAGACAACTGTATATCCAAGATTACTCTGAGATCACGATCCAAATCGAAAGATTATAGAGATTATGGTTGTCAATTGCTCAAAAAACAGCTGAACAATTTGCCGATAAAGAAAATAGTTCTGGTTCTAGGTTTGCTAATACATAAAGCGTTTTTGGTGCAGGTTCTTCGGGTCAATGACACAAACTCGAACAATTTACATAAGATTTTAGAGTTTTATGCTACACACACGAGTTCATGTGTTTCTTGAAAGAAACGTATAGTAGGGAACAGGATGTTGGAATGATAGAACGTTGTTACTTTGTAAATTACGGGTGTGTTTGGTAGACCCCAATCGAAATGGAGGTATGGATTTCATACCGATTGAAACTGTTTGGTTAGTGGGCTTAAAAATAAAATAGGTATGTCAAATCTGAATATGGGCCGTATGCCATTCCTACTGGAACACCCTCCTATCGTAATGGATATCTTTTTCTTTTGTTTAGTGGGCCCAAATAATATTACCAGCCTTTTGTCATTGATGTTGACCTTCCACGTGTTATCACAAATCAGTGAGGGTGTTGGCAACACTTGTGGTACCACACTCCCATCACTCACTCCCAACTAATCCCCTTATGCCACATCATTCACCCACTTTTTCCATCACTCACCCATATTTTTATTGGCATCACTTGTGGCACTACATCCCTTCACTCACTTCATTTTTTTTTTTTTTTTTAAATTCCATTAAAATAAAAAAAAAACTAAAATTCCATTAAAACTAAAAAAAACATTACATAATATTACTAAAAACTATGTATAAAATAACTAAAGTTCCATTAAAATTAAAAACTTAAAACTTAAAAACATTAAATCCTACAAACTACACGGCCAACCGTGTTGTGCGCATATCTCGCGTTTCTTGTTGATGACGAATACCTTAAAAGCCGGGTCTGGGATATTGTCATGCAGCTCCATAATGAACTTCATGTCACGATTGATCACCTCCCCATCAAGAAACTTGAAATATTCTGCGTCCTTTTTCTTTTGAACCTCCAACTGCGCCTGCAATAAACTTTGCTTTTCGGCCGTGTAACTTGCAAGGGTATCACGCATCGAACTTCGTCTGGACTCTTCAGAATTCGCCTTTTTTTGCCTCTCGATTGACGTGATGGAGTTGGGTTCTCGTTGTGATTCGGTAAGTCACAGTCGAAATCTTCCACGTTTATTGGCGTCTCGCTTGTTGGCGTTTGAGCGCTACTTGACTCCGACGACTTTCTTTTCTTGCTCGATCCCGTGGATTCTTAAGTTTGACTAACCGACGCTTGTGCTTTCCACTTTTCTTCATCTTTGAGAATGCGCCACGCTTTAGTATGCGCGAAAGCTTTCCTAAATTGTTTTTCAAAATCAAGTTGGGCTCTTGACTTGGCCCAAACAGTCAACTAAGTCAACCAAGGGTTCCTGGTCAATTAAGTCAAGCTATGAGGGAGAAAGTGATCAATTTATGATCCGGTGTAAGCACAGTGTATCCCCGGGTCGTTTAGTCCCAGCGAGATTGAAATTGTGTTTTGGGAAAACGTTCTGGAATGAGTGATTTGAGGAAAGTAACCAGATAGTGATTGTGATTTGATTTTACACTAATGATTGTTTGGAATGATAATAAAACAGTATTAACAAACACAAAATTACAAATAATCCTAAAAATGTAAATGCGTACTGAAAAAGTGGAAATATGCAAAAACAAACTATAGGGGGTGAAAATGCAACTTTTACAAACTTAAAATGAAAAGAAAATTAAATTAAAAAGAAAATTATTTTTTGATTTTTTTATTATTTAAATATTAATTATTTAATAAAACTATTTAAAACTTAATTAACATTCTATTTAAAGTAATCTAAAAAGAGTTATACTACAAATTAAAATTATAAAATTGCAAAATTAATTTCTAAAAATCTAAAATGACTTAAAAGAAATATAAAAATTGAAAATAAATATTTTTGTCTTTTTCTGAATTTAATATTAATTAATTACTAATTATATTAATTAAACTAATTAACTAATTTAGATTAATTATAAAAAGTTTATAAAAACTATTATTACATGATTTTACTAATTATTTACTTAATTACTAATTAAAAACTATTTAAGCTAATTTAAATAAGATAAATAGAAAATGAATAGTAATAATTATAAAAATATTTTCTAAAAATACTAAATGAATTATAAAACCTAGGAAAAATATAAAAAAGTACTAGTGATTAAAATTAAACAGTAGAGGATTTTATTTTTGGTTAATTAAAACTAATTTAATTATTATTAATTATTATAAATACTAAATTAATAGATAAAAATCTAAAAAAATTATTAGAAATACTACAAGATGTCAGGAAATTATTAAAAATATAAAAATGAAAATTGCTTTTTTAAAAAGCTGAACAATAAGCCAAATGGCTTAAATAGAAGCTATCACTTTATTAAAAGTGATGATGTTTTTGGATTTTCTTTTTGACAGATGTTCTAACAATGAAAATAAGCAACTTTAACAAAGACAAACTTTTTGTAACTTCAAAATAAGCACTTTGGACACTAAAATGCTTAACAGATTATGTTTTTGTATTTTTTATGATGCAAAAGCTATGAACAAGCTACAAACATGAATACAGAAGCTAAAAAGGTAGAAACAATCTAATAATACCTAGAATAAGCAAATGTGATAAGAAAAAGCACACTGAATAAGCAAAATCACACAAATAAGCACTTATGCAAATCACAGAACCAAACAGACTACAAAGGGGTATTGCAGGCCTATGTGGGGCCCTCAAATGAGCTCAGGGGTCCAAAAGAGCTTTTGAACCAATAAGCCAACCTGGGGAGATTTCAAATAAACCAAAAAGCAAACCCTAATTCCCACAAATAAGCCCTGTGTGAGCTTGTGTGTACACTATTAAATGGGACAAACAAGAAGCTACTAGCAGCCCTATCAAATAATCTTGGAAATGCAAAATAAGCCCTGAACTATCAAGATGGGTTGCTTGGCTTTTCAAAAAGCCAAGAATCATGCACTGGGGCCTATTAATAAGCTCTATGGGAGCTTATGAAGATGGGTGAAAAGCTGTGACACAGGGGAGGTTACAGACCAACTAGGCTACTTTAAGAGTGCTTATTAATAAGCAAATGAAATCCAAATCAAGATTTTCTTTTTGAAAAATGAAAACAACCAACAAGACAACACAAATCAACAATTGGTTTGGATTTCCAAACTGTTTTGAACCTTGTGCAAGATCTGGGAGATTTGCACAATTTGACAGACTTGAAATTTTTTTTGACTTTTTTAATGAACACCTAAGTTGACTTATTTGAACTTTGATCTTGATTTTTTGACTGATTATGTTGAATTAGGTTATGTTAAGACTAACTTATGTTATAATAACAACTTGTGAAAAGATTTGATGAGATTTGGACTTAACACTTTTGGCAGATTATCACTAAGTTGAGATTAAAAAGGATTTTGACTTTTTATCAAATGACCATTGGATTTTATGATTATTCTGAGCTAGTATGAACCTAAGTGACATGTACCAAGCAACAACAAAAACACAAACTACTTAGAACACAGAGATCACGGAACTGGTCAACTAAGTCAAGCTATGAGGGAGAAAGTGATCAATTTATGATCCGGTGTAAGCACAGTGTATCCCCGGGTCGTTTAGTCCCAGCGAGATTGAAATTGTGTTTTGGGAAAAAGTTCTGGAATGAGTGATTTGAGGAAAGTAACCAGATAATGATTTTGATTTGATTTTACACTAATGATTACTTGGAATGATAATAAAACAGTATTAACAAACACAGAATTACAAATAATCCTAAAAACGTAAATGCGTACTGAAAAAGTAGAAATATGCAAAAAAAAACTACAGGGGGTGAAAATGCAACTTTTACAAACTTAAAATGAAAAGAAAATTAAATTAAAAAGAAAATTATTTTTTTGATTTTTTTATTATTTAAGTACTAATTATTTAATAAAACTATTTAAAACTTAATTAACATTCTATTTAAAGTAATCTAAAAAGAGTTATACTACAAATTAAAATTATAAAATTGCAAAATTAATTTCTAAAAATCTAAAATGACTTAAAAGAAATATAAAAATTGAAAATAAATATTTTTGTCTTTTTCTGAATTTAATATTAACTAATTACTAATTATATTAATTAAACTAATTAACTAATTTAGATTACTAATAATACTAAAAATGACTTAGAAAATTATGAAATATTTTATAAAACTAATTAACTAATACAGGAACCTTAAAAAATTATAAAAAGTTTATAAAAACTATTATTACACTATTTTATTAATTATTTACTTAATTACTAATTAAAAACTATTTAAACTAATTTAAATAAGATAAATAGAAAATGAACAGTAATAGTTATAAAAATATTTTCTAAAAATACTAAATGAATTATAAAACCTAGGAAAATATAAAAAAGTACTAGTGATTAAAATTGAACAGTAGAGGATTTTATTTTTGGTTAATTAAAACTAATTTAACTATTATTAATTATTATAAATACTAAATTAATAGATAAAAATCTAAGAAAATTATTAGAAATACTACAAGATGTCAGGAAATTATTAAAAATATAAAAATGAAAATTGCTTTTTGAAAACGCTGAACAATAAGCCAAATGGCTTAAATAGAAGCTATCACTTTATTAAAAGTGATGATTTTTTTGGATTTTCTTTTTGACAGATGTTCTAACAAAGAAAATAAGCAACTTTAACAAAGACAAACTTTTTGTAACTTAAAAATAAGCACTTTGGGCACTAAAATGCTTAACAGATTATGTTTTTGGATTTTTTATGATGCAAAAGCTATGAACAAGCTACAAACATGAATACAGAAGCTAAAAAAGGTAGAAACAATCTAATAATACCTAGAATAAGCAAATGTGATAAGAAAAAAAGCACACTGAATAAGCCAAATCACACAAATAAGCACTTATGCAAATCACATAACCAAACAGACTACAAAGGGGTATTGCAGGCCTATGTGGGGCCCTCAAATGAGCTCAGGGGTCCAAAAGAGCTTTTGAACCAATAAGCCAACCTGGGGAGCTTTCAATAAGCCAAAAAGCAAACCCTAATTCCCAAAAATAAGCCCTGTGTGAGCTTGTGAAGTTTGGTGAAAAAACTTGTGTATACTGAGTACTCAGTATACACTGTTAAATGGGACAAACAAGAAGATAATAGCAGCCCTATCAAATAAGCTTGGAAATGCAAAATAAGCCCTGAACTATCAAGATGGGTTGCTTGGCTTTCCAAAAAGCCAAGAATCATGCATTGGGGCCCACTAATAAGCTCTGTGGGAGCTTATGAAGATGGGTGAAAAGCTGTGACACAGGGGAGGTTACAGATCAACTAGGCTACTTTAAGAGTGCTTATTAATAAGCAAATGAAATCCAAATCAAGATTTTCTTTTTGAAAAATGAAAACAACCAACAAGACAACACAAATCAACAATTGGTTTGGATTTCCAAACTGTTTTGAACCTTGTGCAAGATCTGGGAGATTTGCACAATTTGACAGACTTGAAATTTTTTTTGACTTTTCTAATGAACACCTAAGTTGACTTATTTGAACTTTGATCTTGATTTTTTGACTGATTATGTTGAATTAGGTTATGTTAAGACTAACTTATGCTATAATAACAACTTGTGAAAAGATTTGATGAGATTTGGACTTAACACTTTTGGCAGATTATCACTAAGTTGAGATTAAAAAGGATTTTGACTTTTTATCAAATGACCATTGGATTTTATGATTATTCTGAGCTAGTATGAACCTAAGTGACATGTACCAAGCAACAACAAAAACATAAACTAATTAGAACACAGAGATCACATATTAACCAAACAAGACCTTTTGAAAATAGATTTTTGATTTTCAAAACAAATGAATGATTTAGACTATGAAACTGATTCCTAACCACTTAATATCATGTAATAGACTTAAACAAGTACAGAAACAACAACATCAACAACAAATACATAAGAACCTCTAAAGTACTAATTTGGCAGTGAAAATGAAAATCTAAGCAACACCAAATTCTAATTAACAAACTACTTATATTAAGTAAGATTATCACTAAATAACATAAAATAAGCAAGAAATAACAGAGCATAAACAATGAAACAGTAAAATGAAAAAATGGAAATTGTGCTTACAACTTTGCACTCCAGCTAAAATCAAGAACAAGGACCAAGTAACCAATCTTATAGGTTCTCCACAGAACCACTAACCCAAGGCCATCCATAATTTACCCTGCTCCAGCTGTGATCACCATCTTCAACAATTTTTTATTTTTAACTGTATTTTTTGTATTTTTTTGATTTTTGATACTACACTGTATTTTAAGGTTTCTAAAAGCTTTTATAAGCTTTCTAGGAGCTTATGTGAGCCTAAGAATCCATAAACACAACTACAATTGCACAACAGTAACAATGAGATTTTTGAATTTTTGAAAGTGCATAAACTGAATTCAACAAGATAGAACTGAAACGATTATCATAAAAGGTTTGAAATACACTGAGAATACTAGAATTAGAACTTGAAAGCTTGAAATTACATTAGAATTTAAGAAAACTACAATTCGACACTAATTTAGCTAAATTACACTAGATACTCTTCTCTTCCTCATCTCCTTCTTTATATAGGGGCCTTCTAGGGTTTATGTAAGCTTCTAGGGTAAATCATCCTCCATTAAGATTTTGTGGGTACAAAATTCAGGGTTAATACCCTTGATATCGGAGAGTTTCCAAGCAATTGCTTGCTTGTGTGACTTCAGAACCTTTATGAGAGCAGCTTTTTCCTCATCTTTTAAGTCTTTAGCAATTATGACGGGTAATTTATCATCACCCTCCAGAAATGCGTACTCAAGATGAGGTGGTAAGTCTTTGAGTTCGACGTCAGGAAATTCAACAGTTTTCTCAACAGACTTGATTTCCTCGTTATGAAGTTTTTGTGGAAGAACAGGAGGAGGAGAGGGATCTTCATTCAACAACTTCTCAAGGAGAAGTATATTCCTGTCCGAGTCAATCTCTTGGTTATCAATTCCCTCGGGAATATAATCACTTTTGAGAAAGGCCTCTATTTCCTATAAGATGAAATCACTTCCCTCAAACGGAGTTAGGGAAGGAGAGAAATTAGCAATGATAGGTTGAGAAGAGGGAGTGGGATTGCTACTCGAAGAATTATCAGTGAAACCAAGAATTTCCTGAGAATACTCTTCCGAAGCAATATCGATGACATCGATTCTGTTAATTTCTGCGGAGTCATAATTGGAAGAGTATCTCGAAGTCTGATCAAGATTGAATGTGATGGCTTCATTACCAACATGCAGTGTGATTTCTTCATCAAAGACATTGATCAAAGCACGGCCCGTTCTTAGGAATCCCCTCCCTAGAATGAGAGGAACCCTCGGGTCTGCATCGAAATCAACAATCACGAAATCTGCCGGAAAATGGAACTTTCCTACATTCACGAACACATCCTCAGCAATACTGAGGGGACGAGATATAGAGCGATCTGCAAGCTCGAGAGTCATGCAGGTAGGAGTAAGTGCCGGAAGAGAAAGTTTCTTCCAGACTGAGTGAGGCATCAGGTTGATGCTTGCACCGAGATCGGCCAAGGCATAGCACTCAACCATTCCTGGGAAAATGCAAGGTATGAGGAATTTCCCGGGATCTCCCAGCTTTTCGGGAAGCTGTTTCAACAAAACTGCAGAGCAGTTTTCGTGTAAAGGAGTTTTTGCCATCTCGAAGAGTTTTTCCTTGTTGTTTAACAGATTTTTGATCGTTGATGCAAATTTGGGCATCAGAAGAAGAGCATCCGCGAAGCTTATATCAAAATGTAATTCTTTAAAAATTTGGAAAAATTTGTCCAGCTGGTGACTAGCTTTTTCGCGGAGCTTTTGATCTTGTAAACGTGATGGATAAGGAATCGAGGGTTTGGGGTTTTGTTTTTCAACGGGATCAACTGGAGGTTCAAAAACAACTCCAGGTTTGGACTTGGGTTTCGGGACCGGGACATCTTGAGGGTGGACTTCATCGGTGTCTCCGTTATTAGTAGGAAGTACCGTGTCCGTAGTAACCTCAGGTTCACGTTCCGCTACCTGTGGAGGAAGAGAAGAAGGGGTAGCAAGAACCGTGGGTCCTTTGTATGAAACTCCACTTCGGGTGGTGATCGCCTTAACATCGCCCCTCGGGTTAGCGATCGTGTTGCTCGAAAGTGTTCCTGAGCCCGAGGGTCGATCATTTAAAGATTTCTTAAGTTCAGAGATTTGGCTGACCAACAACTTGTTCATTTCTTCTTGGGATTTCATGAATTGCTTTAACAACTCATCAGATGAAGGCCCAGTTGGAACAATGGCTTGAGTTTGATTGTTAGGAACATTATGAGCACGATTGTTTGAAAATTCCCTTGATGTTGGTTATTACCCTGAAAATTGTTTCCCTGATGAAAATTACCCTGATTATGAAAATTATTACCCCGATTACCATGACTTTGATTTCTTTGAAATTTTCCTTGGTTTTGAAAGCCCTGGTTACGACCGTTATTGAAATTCCCTTGGTTGTTAAAACCTTGGTTCATTCGATTTTGGTTTTGATTTTGATGAAAATTTTGGTTATGGTTTTGAGCATTGTGGTTTTGAGACTGATTAAAACCAGGTGGTCCCAGAAAATTGTTGGAACGATAGCTTAAGAGATTACGGTCCCCCTGTGGTTGGTAAGAGTTACCCCCCGCATTGTAGGAACCTTGAGCAGCATATACGTTCTCGTGAGCGAAGCCACCGGTGGCTGGACACCCAGTATAAGGATGTGGACCACCACATGTTTCACAACTATGACTGACAGCTCTGACTTGATGATTGATGTTCTGATTAGATTGATGCATTCTCAACACAGCAGTGGACAAATTATCCATCTTTTTAGTGAGAGCAGCTATTTCAGAGAAGGCTGGAGTGACAGATTTACATGAATCATTCCTCTCAGCTGAGGAATCCCAAAAATTGTGGTGGGCAGTCATGTTCTCAATGAGATCATAGCACTCCTCGGGGGTCCTTTTCATGAAAGTCCCTCCCGCAGCAGCATTGATTGTGTCACGATGACGGAAAGTCAAACCATTGTAGAAAGTATCTATGATGGTGACAAGAAGCATGTTATGATTCGGACATCGATCAATTGCAAGCTTATAGCGTTCCCATGCCTCAAATAAGGATTCATCGGGAAGCTGTCGGAAGTTGCTAATATCATTTCTCAGCTTAGTTACCATGGATGGTGGAAAGTATTTTGCTAAGAACTTGGTAACCATTTCATCAAAAGTATGGATCGAATTCTTCAGGAGACGATCAAA
>LBNU01000866.1:6718-25643 GCA_014162995.1 Artemisia annua | reverse complement strand
CCCCCCCGACACCTCCTACTTGCTTTGCTTGGCTACTACTCCTCTCGTACCCTATAAATACCCAATCCCTCCTCCATTTCAAAAACACACCTCTTCACTTCTTTCCACCTTAAACTTCTGTATCTAGTGGTAGTATACGAGATATAGTGAGCCTAGGAGTCGAGCAAAGAAAGCCTTGAGGCCTTGTCGAGTTCATTCCCATCGCTAAAACCCTAACCCTAGTTTAACCTACGTAAAACCCTAAACTAACCAAGTAAGCTTTACATTTAGATCTATTAGCTTTAGTTTAGTCTTAGGATACATATAGGATGCCTTAGAACCCATAAGATCCCTTGCCTAAGCCTTGGTCATAATCATTTGCTAGTTTACTTTTTAAAACCCTAATTATACATTAAACCATAAATATATACTATAAGCCCTTTACATAAGCTAAAATATAACTTAGGTAACTTAGATAAGCTAAAACTAGCTAAACATAAGCTAGGAAACCTTTTTGTTTCATAAAAATATAGTTTGCATGGAATTAGGACTAGTTTTGCAAATCTTTCCATGCATAGGGGTATATATGGTAATTTTCTGAAAATATAGAGTCTAGGGACTATTTTTGACATTTCTTAGAAGTTATAAGAATAAGGACCCTTTTTGAAAAATTATAAAACCCTAGGATAAAAAGTTAAGTAATTATAAACTTAAAAGGACTAGTTTTGCAAAAGTTATAAAGTTAAGGGTATAAAGGGTAAATATAGAAAACTTACAAGTCCAAGGGTCATTTCTGTCATTTTTCTAAAATATAGAAGTATAGGGACTAGTTGTGTCAAGTATAGATAGTTATAAACCTAAATAATATAAGTATTATAAGTCTAGGGTAGATTTGGTAAATATACTAAACTTAAAGGGTATAAAGAAAACTGTTTCATATATATAGCAAACCTATTTTAAAGTTAGAAGCATAACACAATACTAGGGAGCTTCATGTGAGGAGTACTATGTGACGAGTTTGTTGTGTTTACGATTTAAAGTGCCCTGACTCCTCAAACGATTATTGCATATACTTCTGAATTATGATGGCCCGAACGGTGTTATGTTATAACTAAACCCTAATAACAACATGACTCAATAGTAAGGAGCTTCATGTGAGGAGTATTAACTTCTGAATTATGATGGCCCGAACGGTATTATGTTAATAACATAATACAATAGTAGGGAGCTTCATGTGAGGAGTCTTATACTTCTGAATTATTATGGCATGAACGGTGTTATGTTATATCTAAAACTCTAAAAACCCTAAGAATAAATACTTAAGAAACATAAACTAAACAACTAAAGCTTGACATACATCCACAACAACAACAACAACAACAGGATACGTGAGTAAGGCAGTCTAGTTTCCGAGTCACTCTTTACACTAGGTAGAATTCCCTAAGCCCAGGTGAGTTTTGTAGCCTCACATATTTTTAAAACTTTTCATTCTAAATGCTTTACAAACCCTGTGAGGGGGATACATGCTACTTGCTTTACTTAAAACCGACTACAAGTCTTTTTCTTTGGTTGTTGCACGAGTAAACAAACAGCCACTACTACATAACCAAAATTCATTAATCTAATCGTTTGCGATATGTTACCCACGCGAACGCAAGTATAGTTGATAGATCTATTGGAGTCTGACAACTCCCGTTGGTATTAACACCTCACTGGGTGGTACCAATAAGTACTATGCTTGAACCCACTGAAGGATTAACTTTGGCAAGTTATCCTTCCCATCTCCTCATATTGGGTCTGCAGTCCACATGACCCTGATTGTTAAGGTGTGGTTCATGAGCTTAGTGAAACGTACCCCACTCCTGATAATTGTGCATGCATCACAATTATCACACACACAACATTTTCCTAGATGGGTGTAACAACGTAGCCCAGGGAACTTGTATTCACTAACACCTAAACCTATGATTCTCACTCAACACCTAGTGTTGACTTTTTAAGCATGTATCCTAGGTCATTATGGAGTCATGGCAGGAGGAGACACTGAAATCGGAGGACTTTCAATCTTGCTATCATTCTCACACTATTTCACACCTAGATTCACGAGACCTCACTTAAATAAAACTCTGATATTTTAATGAATGATAACATATTTATAAACACGTCTCTTTTCGAGTCGTTTTCTATTACTGTAACTTTGATCCCATGAAGTAGTACCCCAACTCTAAATCCGCTGCGAACCGTGAAAATGGGGGTGTTACAGAAATCACAAAATCAGTGTGTATAAGGTTGTGTTTGGAATTTGCTGATCTTTGTGGGTCACAGGTTTTGTTTGTTGTTGTTTATCATTGAAACCTGTTACACTAGGTTCTATTAGCTCATATAAACCATAAAAACCAGTGGCTATTTGAATAAAAGTCAAAATCACCTTTAAATCCATACATTTCATTCACTGTTAAGTTGTTAGTTAGCATAATCATATAAACAATTGCATTAGTTGTTTTAATAGCTTAATTTAGTTTAATAATAGCTTATAATTATCTTTTAAGTCATTAGGAATCACTGCAATCTCATCTTAGTCAACTTTGCATAAACATCAAAAAGTCAAATTTTTATATAACTGTAAAATGGACACTTTTTCTAGATTATGCACAGAGTTCAAAAGAGATTGAAAGTAGATAAGTCTTGCTGTTTTGTCTTGTATGGTTGCTTGTCTAACTGAATCAAGAAGAAATTTGCATTTAGAAACTCATTTGCTCATCAAAATTTGGCCACAAAGTGACCCTTTTGGTCTGCTGTCTCCCCTGCTCTAGGGTAAACAGGCTCACAAGCCCTTTTCATAAGCTTGTCAATTGTTCATTATTGTAATATTGCTTGAGTTTTTTGTGGATTTAGATAGCTTATTGTCTCAGCTATCTGTGCATGTGCTTGTTTTTCTATTTTGAGCTTATTTCAACTGCTTATCATTGCTCTCAGTGTTGACTCATCAAATTAACTACACTGAGTCATCAGTGTAGTTGAGCTTGTTTCATAAGCTCTTATAAAGCTTATTAGTGGACCCTAGCTTGTGACACTTGGATTTTTGGAAAGCTTATACACCTGTCTAGTTGGTTCAGGGCTTATATTATACTCCCAAGTTTATTTGATAAGCTAATCTTGAGCCTGCAACTTCTCCCATCTCATTATATACACTGATCCATCAGTGTATGAGAGCAAGTTCACAAGCTCTTTTTGAGCTTGGCAGTGGGTCCCATAGTGAGTTTTTTGGTTCTTTGAGAATCTGGTAGTACTAGCTTTTAGAATCCAAGCTTATCTTGGGCTAGAGTTGTTTTCACAAAAGTTTCACAAGAGTTTTTTAGTTTCACAAGAGTTTTTTTCACAAAAGTTTCATCTTTTCAGTTGTTTATTAGTTTTTTAAAAAGAAAAATCAGAAAATCAACAATATAAATTTAGTGATAGCTTCTATTTAATTAAATTTAGGTTATTTGCTTATTTTCTCAGCTTTTTCATTTAGCACTTGGGTGTTTTTTATATTTTTCTTAAGTTCCAGTTATATTAAAGTATTTGTATAAAAATTTTCATAATTATCTTTTTTCATTTAGTATTATTAATAATTTATATTAGTTAAATTAGTTTTAATTAAAAAAATCAAAAATAAAATCCCTTACTTCTTATTTTTAATCACTAGCACTCTTTTATATTTTTCCTAGGTTTTTATAATTATAAAGTATTTTTAGAAAAAGTTTCATAATTATTACTGTTCATTTGTTAATTTTTATAATTAAATTAGTTTAATTAGCTTTTAATTAATAATTAAGTAAATAATTTCTAAAATAGTTTATTTATAATTTTTATAAACTTTTTATAATTTTTTAAGATTCCTGTGATGGTTAATTAGTTTCATAAAATTTTTTCATAATTATCTAAGTCATTTTAGTATTTTTAATAATTTAAATTAGTTTAAATAGTTATTAATTAATAATTAATAATAAATAATAAAAAAGTCAAAAAAATAATTTTCTTTTTCCTAAAATTTTCTTTTATAATTAGGTTTATAAAAAAGTAATTTTTACATCCATAGGATTTTTATTGCTCTCGTTTCACATTTTATTTTGTACTTTTACGTTTATTTTAATTTAAACGTGCGTTTTTAAGTTTTTAAACGTTTTTAAATTATTTGGTTTTCAGTAATTGTTGATATAGCTTGTTTAGGTCATTTTCTTTTATATTTCCTTTGTTTATCACTCATATCCTATTCCCATTCAATTTCACCCGATCACAAATTCGTTATAATACCATTTCGCACCTCGCTGGGACTTAACGACCCGGGAAAACACTATATTCCAGGGAGATTTGGCCTAAGCTGTTTGACCATAATGACCACATCCGTGGTTAGTTTGGACTGATTATTTGCCCCCAATTAAATTTTGGCGCCGCTGCCGGGGAGGTGTGTTGCGTAGAACGAATTTGGAGATTAGTGATTCTGGATATTCACTCATTGTATATTTACCATCCTTGTTCATATTTTCATATTTTCATATAAAAACAAAACAAATCGTGAAGTTAATTCGTTTGACGGATCGATTACCAAAAAAATATCGTATTTCAGATTTCAAAAACATGTAAAACCCAAAAAGATTTTTACATTCCTTTTTCATAATTCCCTCAACTCTAAGGATTCTTAGAGTTGTTTTCAGTGCATGCGCACTCGTTCTTCTAGGTCATCAAGCCCATTACGTGAGCTTGTCAGGATACCTCGAAGACGCCGTAGACGTTCTGCCCCAACAGTCGGATCTGAGATTCGTACTGTTTCCACAAATTCTGTTATCATGGCGGAAGATCGCCATATGTCTGAGCTTCTCCAAGCACCCATCGATGGTTATGGAGATGCTATCGTTGTTCCAGCCATCGTGGCTGATAATTTTGAGCTCAAAACCGGGTTACTGAATCTTGTAACCTCGAGCCAATTCTATGGTTTTGAGAGGGATGATCCTCACGCTCACATTCGATGGTTTAACAAGATCACATCTACCATCAAATACAAGAATGTCCCTTCTGATGCAATCAAACTACTTCTTTTTCCATTTTCCCTCGAGGGACAAGCCCGGATTTGGCTTGAAAAACAACCCCCTCGTTCAGTTGAAACATGGGAAGATTTGGTTAAGAAGTTCGTGAATGAATTCTTTCCTCCTTCTAAGACCACAAGTCTTAAAAACGAAATCATCAAATTCACACAGAAATTTGATGAATCATTTAGTGAATCATGGGATCGTTTTAAGGAATTGCTTCGCAAATGTCCTCACCATGGTTTCTCCGAGTTGATGCAACTCGACACTTTCTACAATGGTGTGAGCCAAGCTGATCAAGATTCTCTTAATGCCTCCGCTGGAGGTAATTTCTTGAGTAAAACCACAAAAGAAGCTTTAGCGATCATTGAAAACAAGTCTAAGGTCCGCACTATCTTCTCCTGCTGAAGTTAAAAAAGTGGAACTCTGTGTTACTTGTGGTGGCCCTCACGCATACTACAATTGTATGGCCACCGATGGTAGTCCATATGAAGCTAATGCGGTAGCCGGAACTTCCAATCAAGGAGGTAACCAATACCGTCCTCAAATGGACCCGAACTATCGTCCTAATCCCTACCATGGACCACCCGGTTTTAATCAAAACCAAAATGTCCAAAACCGTAACCAAAACTAGAACCGAATGAACCAAGGTTATCAAAACCAAGGTAATTTCAATCAAGGTCATGGTTTCCAAAATCAAGGTTTCCAAAACCAAGGTTTCCAACACCAAGGAAACTTTAACCGAAACCAAGGTCAAGGTAATTTCAACCAAGGGTATTTTCATGGAAATTGCAACCAAAATCATGGAAAATTTCAAAATCAAGGTTCCAACCAAAACAACTGTGTCCAAAATTTTCCTAACCAAACTCAAGCCACTGTTCCAGCTCAACCATCATCTGATGAGTTGTTGAAACAATTCATGAAATCCCAAGAGGAAATGAATAAGTTGTTGGTCAGTCAGATCTCAGAATTAAAGAAGTCTTTAAATGATCGACCCTCGCGCTCAGGAACACTTCCGAGCAATACGATCGCTAACCCGAGGGGCGATGCAAAGGTGATCACAACCCGAAGTGGAGTTTCATATTGTGGACCCACGATTCCTACTACCTCTTCTTCTTCTCCTCCCAAGGTAGTGGAAAGCGAACCTGAGGTGACAAAGGACAAAGTGCAATTTACTAGCCCACAAAGTACTGGACACGTCCATCCTCAGGTTCTCCCAAAAACCAAATCCAAACCAGGAGTTGTTTTTGAAACCCCAGAAACTTCAGTTGAAAACCCCAAATCCAAACCTTCTATTCCTTACCCATCACGTTTAAATAAGCAAATGCTCCGCGAAAAAGCCAGACATCAAATGGACAAATTCTTTCAAATCTTTCAAGAATTGCATTTTGACATAAGCTTTGCGGATGCTATCATTCTGATGCCCAAATTTGCATCAACAATCAAGAACTTGTTAAGCAACAAGGAAAAACTGTTTGAAATGGCTAAAACTCCATTGAATGAGAACTGCTCAGCAGTTCTATTAAAGAAGCTTCCTGAAAAGCTTGGAGATCCTGGAAAATTCCTCATTCCGTGTGTTTTTCCAGGGATGGTTGAATGCTTTGCCTTGGCCGATCTTGGTGCAAGCATCAACCTGATGCCTCATTCAGTATGGAAGAAACTTTCTCTTCCTGAACTTACTCCTACCTGCATGACTCTTGAGCTTGCAGATCGATCCATTTCTCGTCCCCTTGGCATTACTGAGGACGTATTTGTGAAAGAAGGAAAGTTCCATTTTCTAGCTGATTTCATGATTGTTGATTTCGATGCAGATCTGAGGGTTCCTCTCATTTTAGGGGGCGGATTCCTAAGAACGGGCCGTGCTTTGATCAATGAATTTGATGAAGAAATCACTCTACGTGTTGGTAATGACGCCATCACATCCAACCTTGATCAAACTTCGAGGTACTCTTCCAATTATGACTCATTGGAAATTAACAGAATCGATGTCATCGATGTTGCTTCGGAAGAGTATTCTCAAGAAATTCTTGGTTTCACCAATAATTCTCCGAGTGGCAATCCCACTCCCTCTTCTCAACCTAAAATCCTAATTCTTCTCCTTCTCTCACTCCGTTTGAGGGAAGTGACTTCGTCTTAGAGGAAATAGAGGCCTTTCTCATAAGTGATTCGATTCCTGATGGAATTGATAACCAAGAGATTGACCCGGAAAGGGATATCCTTCTCCTTGAGAAGCTGTTAAATGAAGATCCCTCTCCTCCTCCTGTTCTTCAACAAAAACTTCATAATGAGGAAATCAAATATGTTGAGAAAACTGATGAATTTCCTGAGGTCGAACTCAAGGAATTACCACCTCATCTCGAATATGCATTTCTGGAGGATGATGATAAATTACCAGTCATAATTGCTAAAGATTTGAGAGATGAGGAAAAGACTGCTCTCATAAAGGTTTTAAAGTCACACAAGCAAGCTATTGCTTGGAAACTCTCCGACATCAAGGGTATTGACCCAGAATTTTGTACACACAAGATTTTAATGGAGGATGACTTTAAACCAGCAGTTCAACATAAGAGAAAGGTGAATCCGAAGATTCATGAGGTTATCAAACAAGAGGTTCTCAAACTTCTTGATGCTGGTTTGATTTACTCTATCTCTAATAGTCCTTGGGTTAGTCCTATTCACTGTGTTCCTAAAAAGGGTGGCATTACTATTGTCACAAATGAAGAAAACGAGTTAATTCCAACTCGATTGGTTACGGGATGGCATGTGTGCATTGACTATCGTAAGTTAAATGAAGCCACCCGTAAAGACCACTTTCCTCTACCCTTCATGGACCAAATGCTCGAGAGATTAGCGGGAAACGAGTACTATTGTTTCCTAGACGGTTTCTCGGGTTACTTTCAGATTCCCATTGATCCGCAGGATCAAGAAAAGACTACCTTTACATGCCCATACGGAACTTTTGCCTACAGACGTATGCCTTTCGGCTTATGTAATGCTCCTGGCACGTTCCAACGATGTATGATGGCCATTTTCCACGACATGATCGGGAAAACTATGGAGGTCTTTATGGATGACTTCTCGGTCATTGGGAATTCTTTCCAATCATGCCTCTCCCATTTAGATGACATGCTTAAACGGTGTGAAGACACCAATCTTTGTCTAAATTGGGAGAAGAGCCACTTTATGGTCAAAGAAGGCATTGTCCTTGGCCATAAGATTTCTAAAAACGGGATTGAGGTCGACAGAGCCAAAGTCGATGTCATTGCTAAACTCCCTCATCCCACCACAGTTAAAGGTGTCAGGAGTTTCCTAGGTCATGCCGGATTCTATCGTCGATTCATACAAGATTTTTCTAAAATCGCCCGGCCTATGACACATCTTCTTGAAAAAGATGCTCCTTTCATCTTTTCTCCCGAGTGCATCGAAGCTTTTGAAACTCTCAAGAAAAAGCTTACAGAAGCACCCATCTTAGTTGCCCCCGATTGGGACCTGCCTTTTGAGCTCATGTGCGATGCAAGTGATTTTGCTATAGGCGCGGTCTTGGGGCAACGCAAAACAAAACACTTTCAGCCTATACACTATGCCAGTAAAACTATGAGTGAGGCTCAGAATCATTACACCACCACTGAAAAAGAATTATTAGCCGTGGTGTATGCTTTTGAAAAATTCCGGCCTTACTTAATCCTGACTAAATGCATAGTGTATACGGATCACTCGGCCCTGAAATATCTCTTTGCCAAACAAGATGCAAAGCCGAGATTACTCCGATGGGTTCTCCTCCTGCAAGAATTTGATATCATTATCCGTGATAAAAAAGGAGCTGAGAACCTAGCAGCTGATCATCTATCCCGATTAGAAAACCCTCACCAGGATGTGTTCGAGAAAAAGGAAATAAATGAAACGTTTCCTCTCGAGACACTCAATGCGGTTTCTTTTCGTGGAGATTCTACTACCCCATGGTTTGCCGACTTTGCAAACTACCATGCGGGCAACTTTGTTGTGAAAGGGATGTCGTCCCAACAGAAGAATAAGTTCTTTAAAGATGTTAAACATTACTTCTGGGACGACCCCTACTTGTTCAAAATCTGTGCAGATCAAGTCATCCGGCGGTGTGTTTATGGTCAGGAAGCCATTGATATTCTCAAGGCTTGCCATGCTGGACCTACTGGGGGACATCATAGTTCCAACTACACCGCCAAAAAGGTGTTTGATTCCGGATTCTATTGGCCCACGATTTATAAGGATGCCCACGAATTAGTCAAATCATGTGACGCTTGTCAACGTCACGAGAATAATTAACAAAGGAATGAAATGACACAAAATGCCATTCCAGTTTGTGAAATTTTCGACGTATGGGGCATTGACTTTATGGGGCCATTTGTATCATCTCGAGGAAAAAAATACATACTTGTGGCTGTTGACTACTTGTCAAAATGGGTTGAAGCGAAAGCATTACCCACCAACGATGCCCGAGTTGTTGTGAAATTCTTCAAAGCTCTTTTTGCCCGCTTTGGAACCCCACGTGCTATAATCAGTGATCGTGGTACGCATTTCTACAATGACAAGTTTGATAAAGTCATGCAAAAGTATGGTGTAACTCACCGTCTTTCAACCGCGTATCACCCCCAAACAAGTGGGCAAGTGGAAGTTTCCAACCGGGGAATAAAAAGGATTCTGGAAAGGACAGTAGGTGAAAACCGTGCCTCTTGGTCGGATAAACTGGATGATGCACTCTAGGCCTTCCTTACAGCTTATAAAACATCCATCGGGTGTACACCCTATAAGCTTGTGTACAGAAAGGCGTGTCATCTGTCGATTGAGCTTGAACACAAAGCTTATTGGGCCTTAAAACATGCAAACTTTGACCTCCAGACAGCGGGTGAATGAATTAAATGAACTACGTGATCAGGCATACGAAAACTCTTTGATCTATAAGGAAAAGACAAAGAAGATTCACGACTCAAAAATCAAGAACCGCCTTTTCAACGTCGGTGATCGAGTCCTTCTTTTCAATTCTAGATTGAAGATTTTCTCGGATAAACTCAAAATCCGTTGGTCTGGACCATTCACTATCAACAAAGTATTTCCTTATGGAACCATTGAGTTATCCCAACCCGATGGTCCCAACTTCAAAGTGAATGGTCATCGGTTGAAGCACTACTTTGGTGGGGACATACCACCCATGGTTGTCCCGGATCTCTAAACTTTCCCCATGGACAACTGAATTCGGGGATCAAGTCAAGCTAGTGACTCGGTGAACAAAAACATTAGCATCACATGGGTTTTCACCACTGTTTCTGACTTCCCTCTATTTTCTAATAAAGTGATGAGAAGAGGGCAGCCTCTTCTGCATTTTGTGTGTTGTGGTTGTGGTATGTGCAAGATTGTTTTCTCCGATGTGTGAAGGCTCTCGTGCTTGTGTTTTGTCCTTACTCCACTTGAGTTTCAAGAAGTCTGGTATCCTAAATCTTATTGACTAACGTTATCTTTTGGCGTAAGTAATAAACGGCCTTAGATACTGCGTAGGATGACCCTCACCTTTGAAACATTGAGGACAATGTTTAACTTTAGTCTGGGGGCTACCTTCGATTTGATTGATGATGGCTAAGTGAGAATATTAAATGTATGAATAAGGTAGTGACCATCCGAGTATTAGATTAATTGACTAACGCGCTAGTGATCTAGTGTGTGACTTGGTGACCATCCGTTATGCAAATAACGCGCCAGCGATCCAAGAAGTGTACTAGTGACCATCCGTTAGTTGAAGCATCGAAGACTCGCGCCAGCGATCTACTAAGTTTATGCATGAAATGTTTGAACGAAGCAGGGTATCTTCGATTTGATTTGACTTGCACTTTTCATGTAGCCGTTTACTCATGCAACTCTGTTTTTCCCGAAAAATTCAAAAAATTGAAAAATAAAAAATGATGAAAAATCACCAAAAAAGGTAGAAAAAATGAAAAAAAATTTGAAAATTTTTGCAAAAATATAATAAGTTTTGATGCCTTGTTTGACTTTCCGCTGGGTAGAGTACGAATAGAAATTTTGACTTGACCGGGCGTGTTGAGCCCTAGCTTGTTCCCTTAACTCATTTGGCTAAGCATCCGCGGATCTCATTACTTGAGATTTTAAATTTGCGGAGAACGAGAAATGATAGAGTTTATTTAGAAGTTAGATGCTAAACGTGGAGTAGTTGGTTCTCTTTAGAGCTCATCGAAGGTACTTGTGGCCTTTTGCTCCCACAAAATTGTTTCACCCCATATATATATAGAATAATAAAAGATGTTATGTTTTGTCGAAACTTAGTTCTTTATCTTCTTAAGAGAATGATTGCTTTAAAAATTGGGTACACATCAAGATCGCATAATAAATAAAGTTGAATAATGTTAAGTTTAAGTTCTATAAACTGCGGTTCGAGATCGGGCCCTTGGATCCTTTTTTCTGAAAGGTGTTTAGGTCTTGGAATTACCCCGTGAAGCTCCGTAGTATATGTTATGTGTATATGTTATAAAAATAAAAAAATATATAAAAAAAAGGTTATGAATAAGTGATTAGTGCTTAGTTGTTAGACAAGTTGATGGCGCGTGAGGTGCATGTGCATGGTCCTGGACCAGACACGTGAGTATTTCTCCACAACTAATGTCTATGAGTATGTATGAATCCCAATTCCTTGATGTGGACCTCATTACTAAAGCAGCGATTCTTGAGAAAAGATAGAAAACTACTTAGCGTCTTAATTTGGTATCTTTATCTGAATAAAAAAAAATTATCAAAACGAGAAACTATGAAGAAATTCATATCTCAACAAAAATAAAATAAATAGAGGAAAGTAGGAAAATGGGAGCAAGAGGTCATTTTCTCATTACTTGCATTTTATTGTACAAATAAGTTTTATGCTTGAATCTTTGTATTTTCATGTTTCTTTGGTATAGTTAAGTAAAATTATTGCTTAAAATAGTTTTCTTGTACAATAGAATCACTTGTTGCTTAAAATCTCAATTTCACAGTGGAAATAGCATAATTGTTCTTTATATGTTTCATGCTATTGTTGTTGATGTTTTGTGTTCATATGGTCTTATGCATCATATTATAACCATTTGAATTAGTTTTAAGGCTTAACACAGTGCTTTGCTTTGAAATCACAAAATCAGTGTGTATAAGGTTGTGTTTGGAATTGTTGATCTTTGTGGTTCACAGGTTTTGTTTGTTGTTGTTTATCATTGAAACCTGTTACACTAGGTTCTATTAGCTCATATAAACCATAAAAACCAGTGGCTATTTGAATAAAAGTCAAAATCACCTTTAAATCCATACATTTCATTCACTGTTAAGTTGTTATCTAGCATAATCATATAAACAGTTGCATTAGTTGTTTTAATAGCTTAATTTAGTTTAATAATAGCTTATAATTATCTTTTAAGTCATTACGAATCACTGCAATCTCATCTTAGTCAACTCTGCATAAACATCAAAAAGTCAAATTTTTATATAACTGTAAAATGGACACTTTTTCTAGATTATGCACAGAGTTCAAAAGAGATTGAAAGTAGATAAGTCTTGTTGTTTTGTGTTGTATAGTTGCTTTTCTAACTGAATCAAGAAGAAATTTGCATTTAGAAACTCATTTGCTCATCAAAATTTGGCCACAAAGTGACCCTTTTGGTCTGTTGTCTCCCCTGCTCCAGGGTAAACAGGCTCACAAACCCTTTTCATAAGCTTGTCAATTGTTCATTATTGTAATATTGCCTGAGTTTTTTGTGGATTTAGATAGCTTATTGTCTCAGCTATCTGTGCATGTGCTTGTTTTTCTATTTTGAGCTTATTTCAACTGCTTATCATTGCTCTCAATGTTGACTCATCAAATCAACTACACTGAGTCATCAGTGTAGTTGAGCTTGTTTCATAAGCTCTTATAAAGCTTATTAGTGGACCCCAACTTGTGACACTTGAATTTTTGGAGAGCTTATACACCTGTCTAGTTAGTTCAGGGCTTATATTGTACTCCCAAGTTTATTTGATAAGCTAATCTTGAGCCTGCAACTTGTCCCATCTCATTATATACACTGATCCATCAGTGTATGGGAGCAAGTTCACAAGCTCTTTTTGAGCTTGGCAGTGGGTCCCATAGTGAGTTTTTTGGTTCTTTGAGAAGCTGGTAGTACTAGCTTTTAGGATCCAAGCTTATCTTGGGCTAGAGATCCTTTGCCCCTAGCTTAATCTAGCCTACAAACACCCTTCTATCTTGGGCTGCTAGTACTAGCTGTTTGGCTCTGTGGATTTTGGATTTGCTTATTTTAGATTTTTAGCTTATAGCTTGTGCTTTTCTCTTTTCTTTAGCTTCTTTTAAATCCTTCTAACTTGTGTGAAGCTTATTTGATCTTTGGTTCTCACTGTGTAGCTTATTGTAAGCTTTTACAAGCTTGAAATCTCACTTAAGCTTTAAAAGCTTATCTGTGGTGAACATAAGCTCCCACGGAGCTTATTTTGAGTTTCACAAGAGTTGTTTTCACAAAAGTTTCATCTTTTCAGTTGTTTATTAGTTTTGTAAAAATAAAAATCAGAAAATCAATAATATAAATTTAGTGATAGCTTCTATTTAATTAGATTTAACTTATTTGCTTATTTTCTCAGCTTTTTCATTTAGCACTTGGGTGTATTTTATATTTTTCTTAAGTTCCAGTTATATTAAAGTATTTGTATAAAAAATTTCATAATTATCTGTTTTCATTTAGTATTATTAATAATTAATATTAGTTAAATTAGTTTTAATTAAAAAAATCAAAAATAAAATCCCTTACTTCTTATTTTTAATCACTAGCACTTTTTTACATTTTTTCTAGATTTTTATAATTATACAGTGTTTTTAGAAAAAGTTTCAAAATTAATACTGTTCATTTGCTAATTTTTATAATTAAATTAGTTTAATTAGCTTTTAATAAATAATTAAGTAAATAATTTCTAAAATAGTTTATTTTTAATTTTTATAAACTTTTTATAATTTTTTAGGATTCCTGTGATGGTTAATTAGTTTTATAAAAAACTTTCATAATTATCTAAGTTATTTTAGTATTTTTAATAATTTAAATTATTTTAAATAGTTATTAATTAATAATTAATAATAAATAATTAAAGAGTTAAAAAAAAATAATTTTCTTTTTTCTAAAATTTTCTTTTATCATTAGGTTTATAAAAAAGTAATTTTTACATCCGTAGGATTTTTATTGCTCTCGTTTCACTTTTTATTTTGTACGTTTACGTTTATTTTAATTTAAACGTACGTTTTTAAGTTTTTAAACGTTTTTAAATTATTTGGTTTCCAGTAATTGTTGATATAGCTTGTTTAAGTCATTTTCTTTTATATTTCCTTTTTTATCACTCATAACCTATTCCCATTCAATTTCACCCGATCATAAATTCGTTATAATACCATTTCGCACCTCGCTGGGACTTAACGACCCGGGAAAACACAGTATTCCAGGGAGATTTGGCCTAAGCTGTTTAACCATATTGACCACATTCGTGGTTAGTTTGGACTGACTATTTACCCCCAATCACTTATACTAGGAATTAATATTGGATTAGCCTTCTATGTTGTTTTTGTTAATTGGTTAGTTAGAGTCTTTTTAAAGTATATTTAAATTGAGGTGAACGTGATGATGTAAGTGTTTGTACATAAAATGCAATAATAGGTTTATCTTAGATCAGTTTGAAGTAATCTCCATCAGGAGGGGGTATCAAATTAGCATTAGTAAAAACAAAAGCATCTAGTGGCGTTAGAAGACACGTATTTGTAAAGTCGGGTCATATTGGCCTATAACACATATATTTTAATTTTAGAATTTTTTTAATGATCATCTAGAAATTGATACAGTTATTGTAAGGCTTAGAAATAGCTATTGTATATGGGTTCTAAAAAAGCCTGTAATGTTTGTTCTCTGTCGGTGAGATTCTAACGATTCTTTAACAAAGCTCGATCAAATTGACATAGAGAGTAAAAAAGAAAGAAATTTTAGTTATGTGATTATGTATGCAGGCTGACAGAGAGTTGTCTTCAAATGAAAAAATGTCAGAGAAGTTAAAGGTTGCAGGCCCATGTTTCGTGAAAGTGTTTCGGGTCCTTGCTGTACGTTTTCTCAACTCTACTACTTTGTGTACCAGAATGGGGTTTTTAACAAGCCTTCATATGAAAAACCGAATAACATACTCTGCATAATTTTTATATGTTTTTTTTATATGTTGTAACCTTAATTTTATGCCGATTCAATTAAATGTATTTAATTTTATATGTATTATGGAAAACTAGAGGGGGTTGAATAGTTTTGCCGTATTATCGTTTTAAAGTTTATGCTTTCAAGAAGTTTTGATTCAAATTTCCGTGAGTCAAGCAACGATAATATGAAGACAATAAATAAACACAAGACAATAAGCAATAAACAATAATAACTACGAAGTATAGAATGCAAGATAATAGTAAAGAGTTAGCAAGATCAAACCACACGACACCGAGATTTATAGTGATTCGGTAACGAAGCTCCTCTTCGCCCTACTCCAATCCCCGAGTATCTAACTCAAGATTTCACTTCACTATGTCAAAAAGCTCCCTTCAGGCGGAGAAAACCGTACAATGTCGCTTACACCAATTTTTAACGTTAAGCTAAATGTCGAGTTCTAATCTAGCTAGACCCAATCTTACAAACGTGTATTTTATAGATTAAAATACTAACCCGATCTACCCGATCTTCACACGATCCACATAAGCTACATGATCTACCCGATCAACATACTATCAACACAAACTACACAATCTACAAGATCTATATGATCAACACGATCTACCCGATTTCACAACGTACAAGACTGAACATTATGAACTTGATGTATACTGAAATACAACAAGGAAGTAACCAAAGTTATGAATACACTAACTATACTATGGCACTTTGTATCTTAACGATTACGTGTGTTCTTCTCTTGCATTTGAGATGTAGAGATGTTTGGATCACTTTCGAATGAATTCAAACAAGTTAATGATCAAATAAATGAGATAGAAGGATGTTAAAAAAGAATAGAAAAATCAATGCAAAAAGGTGAGAAAAATGTGTAAAACTATCCATTATTTATAGGCAAAAAAACTGGGCTCCAACGTATGGACGGTACCGCGGCACCCTTAATTATTTGAGGGTGCCGTCCATAAATAAGGGTACCGTCCACGCTCTCTTTTTTGTCCTTTAGTGGTGAAGTTAAAATTTGGTGTAGGTGGTTGTTTTTTTTTGGAAAATCAGATTTTGAATTTTTATTTTAATAAAACATTTATAAAGATTGAAACCAAATTTTAATGTTTTTATAAAATTGCTTAGGTGGTTCCAGTGACATAATTAAATAAATTGCCCTAGTGAAAAGTTACTACAACATTAAAATCTAATTAATTGTTAGAAGGCATATCATATAATGAACCTCGCTACAGCCATTTTTTTAGCGACGGATGTAAATTTCAGAATGGCTGCATTTTATGGGTATTTTGTAAGAAATGTAGATTTAAGGTCATCTCTTAATTAAAGTATCATGCTATTACTAATTTACTATAATAAAAATGGTATTCAAGTTTTATTTGTTGTGCAACAAGGGTAACTTTTACATTTTATATAGATGGTCTAATGTTGACACGCATTAGCATGTTATAGGATAATTACGCAGAAGTTACTTTTATTGCAGAAAAGTGAAAAATATAAAAAATTTGAACACCATTTTTCCTCATTTTGATCTATGATAACTTAATTGAAAATTGGCTTATAGTTCGATAACTTATTATGTTGAAACTTATTTTTGTAAAATGATGAAAAGGGGCTTGAGCTTATTTATTATTTGATAATCCCCCGCAATTCAAGCGACGAAATCGCGAAAGCTCGAATTGGATAGAGCATAATACACTTATTTAGAAAATAAAACTAAAAAAAATACATATCTAAAGATAAATATCTTGATAAAAAAAAATAATAAGACTTTGATAGGTACTCAATCGCAGCAGAAAAACGTAATCTGCAAAATAGTTTTCTCACCGATTGTCTAGACTTATAATGACGCAGGGTCCTACGGGTAGAGGCGGCTATTCCGATATGCTTTTCTTTGGAATTTAGGCCGCTAATGGTGTCAACTAACTCTAAGCAAGAAAAACAATGAGTCGATTGTATTTTGAAACTCCAGCGGCTTGTTACGGCGCGTGATGGCTCGTGTAGGCGGCTACGGTGGCGGTTCTGAAATGCTTTACTTTGGAATTTTAATACAAAGACAATGGCGCTAACGGTGTGAGTTAAATCTTTACGATTTAGGAGTTATAGTCGAAACTGTGACAAGCTAGGTTTTAAGCCACAAATTGTCTTTTTTTTCCAGTTTTTTATTTGATCACACCCACTTATGATACTGATTTGATCCGTTTTTCAAGCGGTTAAGCTTATAACTCGAGTCGTAGTCCCAACGAGGGTTGAACTGATCTCGTCACTCAAAATCGTGAGATATGTGAGATGAATAAGGTTTAAAAGATGATTTGGTTTTGATTATACTACAACGACAATTAAAATGCAATTAAAGTAAAGGAAAGCGATAAAGCGACACAAAATAAGTAAGCAAGTAAAGGAACATGTAATAAAGTGACTTAAGGAAAACAAGTATTAAAGTGCGATAAGTAATGAAAGCGGTAAATGAATTTTAAAAGCAATTTGTTTGCCAAGCGACTCGAATAAGTTCACTAAATATGAGCTAAAGGTTTGTGACGAATTATTTTCCTTTCTCGAGATTAGTTGTCAATTTAATCTTTTGAAGAGATAATAACTCTAGACGAGTGATTTAATCGTTCTCAGGCTTTTGTTCTTCGAATAATTAAATCTCAAGTCTAAATAATCTTAACGATTATTAATCACATACCCTTGATACTCGCACTTAGCTCGCAAACTCGAATCACTAAGCAAACAAGAATTAAACTACTCACAACTCATTTTAAAATGAAATAAAGCGACAAAGAAAATGAAATGTGAACTTAGAAAATAAAATGTTTTTGGAATTTTAGATTTAATAAACGTAAATAAAAGTTTACTAAGCGAGAAAAGAAATATTAAAGACTTGAAAACATTAAGAGCTAATAAAGTTTTAATCTAGTAATGAAAAGACAAAGAACTTAAGTAATAAAACATTACTAAAAAGATTTTAAGAAAATTTCGACAGAGTGACGTTTAGATCTAATAAAAGAAAACCTCACTCGATAAGACGATGAGGTGAAAGATTAGCCTAGCTCGGCTTATAAAAGAAATGAAACTAGACCCATACTCACAAGATTAAAGAAAAAAAAAGTTCATACTCGCTAAAAATTACTCATACTAGCTAAAAAAAACCATACTCGCAGAAAACTTTTCATACTCGCTAAAAACTTCAAAGAAAATCCATACTCGCTAAAACTTAAACCCAAACTCGCAAAATAAATTTGATACTCGCTAAAAAATAACGATACTCGCTAACTTATACTCATACTCGCTAAACATGAAAAACCATACTCGCTAAAAAATCCCATACTCGCTAACAGATTCCATACTCGCTAAAACTTAAACCCAAACTCGCAAAATAAATTTGATACTCGCTAAAAAATAACGATACTCGCTAACTTATACTCATACTCGCTAAACATTAAAAACCATACTCGCTAAAAAATCCCATACTCGCTAACAGATTCCATACTCGCTAAAACCTATATCATACTCGCTAGAAAAAAGAACCATACTCGCTAATTTAATCTCATACTCGCTACAACAGAATCCATACTCGCTAAATAAAGGACCATACTCGCTAAGCAAGAAAATCCATACTCGCTACTTTCTGAAAAATAACCATACTCG
>LBNU01000863.1:27757-69783 GCA_014162995.1 Artemisia annua | reverse complement strand
AGTTTTTTTTTTTTTTTTTTTTTTTTTTTTTTTTTTTTTTTTTTTTTTTTTTTTTTTTTTTTTTTTTTTTTTTTTTTTTTTTTTTTTTTTTTTTTAATTGCATTTTCGTCCCTGAACTCTCTAAAATTCGCGCGGTTGGTCCCTGGGCCCACGTTTTGGCTAACCATGGTCAATTTTGCTAATTTCACACCTTGTGAATTTACTAAAGTACCCTTTCTTTTTATCATAATTTACAAACACATTTAACATTACAAACACGATTAAAAACACACACAGATGCACAATCCAAAATCCATAAAAGGAATTCAAATTCAATCCAAACCAAATGAAGAGAAAGGCTGGATCAACTCCTTTTTTACGCTTCACAACTCCATTTCCGAAACCCTAATTCACAGCCAACGAATCTCATGGTGCAGCTTGTAATGGTCGGAAAAGAAAGGCGGTTATGGGAATTAACCTTAACAAGAAATATTGTTCAAAGGTGCTGCTGTAGTATTGGTTATCCGGAAGGTGAGTGATATGTTTGTAAAAATGTTTATCCAGTCCAGTTTAGTAACTCATATTACGTTGTCTTGTATGTTTGTAAAACTGCTTACAGGTTAATTTCCATGGTCAGTAGCAGCTAGGCTCTGTAGCTGGTGTGGGGAATTTGCTACAAGTTAGTGTTTCTCTAGAATTGTTAATTACTTAATTCACATCCTATCAACAAAGAATGTAGTTAATTTGGGGATTATAGTGTCAAATGAACAACAATTTATCTTTGCAAAAGGAGCTGACTACTATCCTACTTGGTGTATCGTGTTGTGCTATTTAGATATTGTACCAAATGCGTAGTTTTGTCAGAAATTTGTAGATATTGTACCTGGGCTTGCCAATTTGTGTGCATTGAATTCTGATGTGTGTTGCTTATTTGTGTCTTGTGAGGTCTCGACGCAAAAGAAAACCACAAGAGTGCGTTTAGTTTAATTTTGTTTTCTGCGTTCTCATTTGATTTGGAAACTGCTTGGACTTCAAACTAGTTAAGGGTGCATTTAATTTATTAACTTGGGTCACTAAGCCTAGTAATCAAATAGGGTCACTAAGCCTAGTAATCAACTAGGGTGTGTTTGTTTAAGCTTATTTTCCGACTTATGATTTGCTTAATTTCTAGGTTATTGAATGGGGATTTGAACGGTTTTTCAGTCAACATAGGTGTGTTGGTTGATCTTATTTTTCCAGCTTCTTTCCAGCATTAAGGGTGCTTATTTTCAGGTTGTAAGTGGTATGAATCTGAAATTTACAACAGCCCCATAGAATGACTAAACTGATCATCTCAGTAAACTTTGAGGTTAAGGCAATACGATAAGCCTGTAGAGATATGTCTTGTGGTCGTTTCGCCGGGTGGCGCACCTCATAACTCATCCCGATGAGTAAATGAGAGCCAAAATGGCGTAACATGTCAAAAACTGCCTAACAGAATTCTAAGTGGAAAAAGCTCATAGTTCTATTCAATTCTGGTAGTCGGCCCAGTTTTAAGAAATGTAGGAAACATCTATACATAAACGTAGCCGAAAACCTCACCTCAATCGGGGTTGTAGATCTCTACTTATGGTCATTTTCGTGGGACTGCTTTGAGCTGCCAAACTTTCTGCACATGAAACACATACTAGTAGGGAATATACAAAAGCTTCAGACGAGGAAATATGTGACAAATGGCGAAAAAGGTTTGATCTGAACCTATTTTTATATCTCACAATTGTATACATGTATATATTGTCGTCATCACTGGTCTACATTTTATCTGTCGTACATTTGTGTCAGGGGAAACCAAGCTTACAAAAATGGCGATTTATCAGAGGCTGAAGCTTGTTATTCAAAGGGTATTAGTTCAATAAAGCATACCAAGACAAGTAGCTGAATTGTTTGGTGTGGAAGCAGGACCGTGGACTCCGAGGATTCATTAAGTTCTTTGGCTGTTACTATACGTGAACTTCTGCAATGCAAGTTATGGCTAAGATTGTTTTTCCTTTCATGTGTGAACCTGTAGTTACGGCAAAAAATAAATAAATAATTGAGTATGTAGCTGTGTTTTTTAATAACAAGAAGTTGGAGAATGATTAATCCTGGCTTTTTGATAGCTATACAGCTATATCATGCCTTGTCACCATGTGACTTAACCTTATACTTTGGTCATTGCCTTTGAGCATTTGTTAATGTCATAGGGAATGAGGTGGTGATTCCTTAGTTGTTATTCAGCTTACACACCAATAATACGCCACGTTTGAATAGAAATTAAGACACATGTAATATGATATAAAAAGAAGAGATTCCTTCATTTCCCTAAATTACGTCCCTCGAGTATATTTAAATTATATTTAAGGCTCAGAACACTGCTATTGACGCTCTATAATTACCTTTCTTAACTCATCGATAATCCGCGAAAGTATCACTCTTCATATTATCACCTTTTGTGCACTACAACTTCCTTGTTGTATGTTATGCTATTCATGGTGCAATTGTGAATTTCCATCCGGGAATTTAATACACATCTTCGAGTGCACCGTTACTCATACGATCATACAATACTGAATATATTACTATATGATACTTAAGATATTTTCACTATCCTTCCCCGTCTCCTCGAACATCGACCTCGATTCTTATATACCGCAGAGATTTCTCCATGATGTTAACTAAACATCTTCTCAAACTTGCTCGCCAGTTACAACGATGTATTTTTTATCAGACATTGTAGTGACAATTACAATGGTAGACATCTCTTATTTCTAGATTATAATTGTATGTGATTACAAATGGTCTCTCTATTTATCCGCACATTAAGCTGTGTACCTCAAACAATCGGTCTACTCCTATATATTTCTAGACATTGTATGTGATTACATGGTCTCCTCTTATTTCTTCAGACATGGTGTTTACATTACAATGGTCCTCTCTCATTTCTTAGAACGTTGATATTAGATATACAAGGTACTCTCAGTATTAAATAATATCGACATTGTAATACCGCATACAATCGGTCTATCTGTATTTATCCTGACATTGTATGTGATTACAATCGAGGTCCCTTTATTTATCCGACATTGTAATGTGGATTACAATAGGTACATCTAAAACAATCTTAATCAAATCCCATAATGTTATAATAATTTCATATAACATCGAATACTTGATTACAATTATAATCAATTTCTACTTGGGTTGTACCTTACTCACCCCCCCGTGGAACTCCATGTTTTCCTAAGCTTTCTTACTTATTTTCTTAACACCACCATCTGATACTACTGATATAAAGATTATTTATTACACTTAGTTTTTACTCTCAACTACTTATCATCTATCAAACTGTAATTTACCAGATTATATTACTTCTTACTACTCAAGTCTCCAGGGCATCACATAACACGACTCAAACACCCTACACTCATCCCATTATCAAGTTATAAATTACACAAAATCTACTAAACTGTATAACACGTACTCCATGTCAATAAATACAGAACACTACATGAATCCCACATCCAATCTCTCTTATCATAACATGTCGTTGACACAGTACGTCTCAATATAATTTCTCCAACACATCGTCAATGATCGAACATGATCTTTTAAAAACTTACATGACCTTCATACAACATTATTTCACTACCATTTTAATAACCAATCTGATTATTATCATATAAACTAATCTTCGCTGTATTAAAATGTCCAAAGAATTACATTACTAATACCATTGTAAACGAATATCAGAAACTTACTAATCAACTCTATGAACTGCATTTTTGTTTGTACTCATAATACCCTATTAGCAACACCTTACAAACAGTCTTGCCATTAACTTAACTATTCTTTACTATACAGCTTAATAAACCATTCGACCCATCAATTACCATGAATAAAAACATAGTTAATTAAACTAACATACTTCTAAACATTTTGCTATAATCTAATACACGTCTTGCCACCCCTTTTGCAAACTACTTTACCCATCACATTATAACTCAAATCACTAATAATACTACTATTACATAAACTGTTTGGACATAGTTCCAAAATAAACCTATTCGTTATCATCCCTTACAAATATTGTCAATACCATTATACTCTAAATTTTCACCATCCTAGTAAAACCATTTTGTTACTTACAAATAACAATACCCTTGTCTTATTAAACAAAAATCGCTAATCCTACTTTACCTCTTGGAACTATTTGGTTATTATCTTTAAATTAATGGTCCATTTCTTATAAATTTATTGACCGATTCTGTGTTGTCATTAAAACTTATTTTAACAAGTTTCTTCTCTTAACAAAAAACTGAAGTCAGCACTTTCTCTACATCATCAGGTTCTCATTCCCTGAAACCTTTCATTGTTAAGAGTGCGTGACTTCTGGCCCACATGTGGACTAGATTTAGCAACTGCATTAAACTTCTTTTTCCTGCACATATTTTTGCTTATCTCGCTTGTGTTACACACTCATACCTACTTACGTATGATTGATTCTTAATTATGTACAAACAACAACATATATCACACTTTGGTATATAAATAATACTTATGCAAACTCCATACTTGTCCAACAATGGACATATCCACGAGTATGAACTAAGTTAAGTATTTGAAAAATTTACTCGAAACCTTGGTTAAATCATAGTCTAGTCCCCACCTATTATTCTAACTAGGGACAGTGGAACATAGTCTGACTGACCTATGTTCGACTTAAATTTTTTCAAATACTCGGAATACAGTTATACTATGCGGGTTTAATGTCGTAATTAAATCCTCCTTGCTACTTGAATTTCCGAGAATCACGAAATTTCTTGTGTAAGCATAAACAATTCAGCGTTATGTCTTATCGATCGAGCAACAACAACTAACCACAAATCCTCACTCAATCTTATCGCGTATAGTCTGTACATACCTTAACTCTACAACACCCGTATTTCTAGACCAACCGAAAATCGAATCCGCAATCATTAAGTTTATTCTAGACTGTCATCTCATTACGAGATATCTCATCCTTTCACAAGTGAACCGCCTCTGAGATAAAAGACTAGTTGAGCTCAGGGACGGCGCTCCTCATAAGGGTACGTGGATGTGACAAATTTCGTAAATTTCAATGTCACTAATTCATAATATTTATTATATTATTTACACTCATTCATTGTTCTTTTATAATGTAACTCGTCGGAAGTTATTCGCGTACCGTCGTGTCATCCGTTCAAGTTAATCTCAACCCAATACTTGGCTACGCCAACTCTACACTTTTTACTGTACTTTTGGTTCCTTGCAATCCTCTTTTAAAAGTCATATTTTACTTCTTTTTCATGTTTACGTAAACCCTTGCACCTTTTACGTTTTAACCGCGATTTAAATTACAGTTTATCGCTTTTTGCTTGTCACAATTCTCCATTTCAGGCCAATTTTCCTTATTCCCGACATTTCCTATTCATTGAATTTCAATTCAACATTTCACGTAAACAGGGTTTACGGGTATCCATTTGACGAGACCGGGTAGGTTAAGTCACATTGTCAACCATTGTACATTTTCTAGACTAGGGTTAGTCTACATTTCATCACGACATCATTTGCATTCTATTCCACTCGTAGATATATATTTTCAAGTTACCCTTATTTATTTATTTGTATATAAATAATAAGACAAGTTATTAGTTTTTAACCTAATGTACCAAACAAATTCCACTAGAGCACTAATATATTTTTATATTAGTTATTTTTCCACTAAGGTTATAAAACTATATATTATTTATTTTTGGTGGATAACCAAATAATAAACCTTTACTTGAACATATATACACAATAAATTGTATTAACAAAGAGATACCTATCAAAATACCTAATGTTTATGAAAATTATATTTTTATAATTTTTACGACTTTATTATATCCCGTATTGTCCCGACATATTTTACGTTTAATTAACCAAGTACCCGGTAACTCTAAAAATACCAAACGATGCACTAAACGGTACCCCGTAAAAACAATATTGTGCAAAATTTGTGACTAATCTACCACCTCTTTGAGGTGGCCGGCCTAGGGAGTACCAAGGACACTTGTTGTCTTTGAAATTCATACCAAATTCCACTAACACCAAATCTACACTTCCTAAATTTCATGCAACTAAATTTTGATCAAAAATCTTTACTACTCTCTTGTTTCCTTCTCTTCTTGCTCGTTCCATATTCAAAGACCCAAGGGTGACCAAGATTTTCAAGTAACAACTAATTTACAAGGCTTAGATTACATCCATTACAAGGTTTTGTAATATAAACCTATGGATTGTTAGGTTTTTCTACCCAAAAAGTTATAAGGTTTCCAAGTAAGTGAACCACTAATTTTTCTATAAATTTCACCATGAATTCCTTGCAAGGTTTATGTACTTTTGTCATTTTTGAACTTGCATATTGAAGTCTATACCACAAAAACCTAATTTCCTATCATTTTATGTGTAAAATGAATTCCTTATGAAACCTTGGTGAAATGATTGAAATGGTGATGTTAGGGAACCCATGACACCCTAAGAAGGTGTATGGTAGATTAAGGGATGAGTTGATGTTGTTAGTAGTGGTTTTGGACATGTACAAACTAAGTTATATCATTTTTGGAAACATATGTTAACCTTCTGTCCCTATTTTCAAAATTGGGTAAACTCAGTGAGTTTTGGTATATTTTGGACCCAAGATATAGAAAATACATCCTTAGATGAAACTATGGCCTTTTGAACCGCTAAAAACGGACCTATAACGAAGAAATTATGCCAAAAACAAGTTGCTACTAGACTTGAACATTTTCCGGAAAATTCATTGCTGATGTACGAATTAACTTGGTCAAAAACGAGCCTTAGACCTTTCCAAAACTTGCCAAACTATTGAAAATATGTTAGTATATATTTTTACCTTTCCGGGGATATAAAGAACTTGAAAATCGGCCTTATAACGAATTAGTTATGATTTTTCGAAAGTTATTATTTTCACTAATAAACCACCAGCACTTACCCAGAAATTTTCTAAGTATACCTAGAAACACCCATGTTGAGAGCCATTTTCCCGTCAATTGACTCAGTTTTGGAGTTTTGGACCACAAGGAACAAAAGTTAGAGCACCTGGCCTAGTTTTCAAATCAAAAAGCCGTTCGTCATTTGGACTTAAGATGAGTAATCTACAGCCATCCAAATATTCATAAAAACTGCCCAGAAATGGCAGCTTTAGCCTAAAATACCATACTTCTCGACCATTTAGCATAAAATCTAGACACTTTGAGCAAAACTTCACTCCTGAACATTTTGAGGCTTGGTGCTAGGCTTTCCAGAAATACCAATTTTATTTCCTAACTCTCAATATTCACTGATTTACAACTAGTTTTCCGAAGCCATTTTTAACCGTATTTCAAAAATTGTCTAAGTGTTGTATCTTACGTCTAAAAGCTAAATTTCACTATATTTCACTATATAACTACCGTATAACATTATCAAACCATATGAACATGTAATAATCACCATGACCTTATACGAAGATGTAAATTATATTTTCGCCAACAATATATATTTTGAATACAAAAACGAGTGGTATAGATTATAGTGCAAGTGCATACATGAACCGATTTCATAATCTAAAGTAGATTACATGCATTCATTTTAGGTTGCGGCTAGGAGTTGCACCTCATTACTTCAGTTCATACATTCCATATTATGCCATTCCTTGAGGTGAGTTTTCATAGCCCCGTTTACATTTTTATTGTTTTCAAATCCCACGGGGGAGAATACATTGCACCATTTTTCATACGAGCCTAAGTATCAAATCCATATACATTACTTAAGTTACTACATTGCCATGTTTTAAGTCCCCACCATCATGAACCGTTAATTGTATTTAAGCGAGAGTGAGTGGATAGATCTATTGAGGGTGACGCCTCCATCCGTGTTGGGGTTACCAACAGTCAAGCGGATGCATTTCATTTGATCATTCCAAGTGTTTGGCAAAGCACTCCATTTGGGGCATTACCTACAGTCTAGCTTCGGGGTCATGAGCTTAAGTAATATTGTACAATTTTACAACCATATGACGGGTAGTCATACAATCATGTGACGGGTAGTCATACACTTATATTTATGGTTATCGTATAACATTCATTTTCCTAAACCTATGATTTCTCACCAACATTATTGTTGACCGTTTTAGCAATGTATTTTCAGGTTACTAAGATAACAACATGTGACTTGCATATGGACCATCATGGAGTCGAAGAGTCGACGCGTCTTACCTTTCATTTTATGCACTTATGTAACGTTTGATCAAGTTGAACTATTTTTCATGAACTTGTAACACCATTATGGGACCTATTTTGTAAACTCTGAATGTTTTAATGATCAAACGATGTATTTTCAAAACGACACTTTAGGTCGTTCAATATAACCTTGTATGAGATGCCCTGTTCGTTACACCCAGGTATTCCATTCCGCTGCCATATAACAGGTAAATTCAGGGTGTGACAGATTGGCATCAGAGCTAAGGTTATAGCGAACTAGGTTGTATCTTGGACCCTAGACTATAACCGCATCATCATAGCATCTCATCATTTCATCATGAGTGCATATTCACTTTACATGGTTTTATACCACAATACAGTACATTACATGGGTGCGTAACCACCTACATTTCATGGGTATAGGGATACCTACATTGCTCGGGTACGGCATGATACCTACATTACATGGGTGCGTAACCACCTACATTTCATGGGTATAGAAATACACTACATTACTTGGGTACTTTGTTGCCTACATCACTTAGGTATGGATCACCTACATTCATGGCAAGGTGTGGATCACCAACATTCATGGCATCACTTGGGTGTGCGATCACCTACACTACATTACACGGGTCACTTTCATTCATTTTACATGTGTTGTGCAATGGAGTGTGAAAACACAGGTTACAAGTCTTGTATGGGCGGGACTTGCAACTGAGTGGTTTGACATCGCCTTTGCTGTCTAAACATTTTCAAGGAGTCTTGGACATATTACGAGTATAGCTGAGCTAAGTATTGCAAAATTCATTAAACCTCGGTAGGATATAGACTGATCACCTATATTCGACCAGGGACAGTGGGACATGGACTGATCACCTATGTCTGACTCAAAGGTGAATTTTGGAATGCTTTGAGCAGTTATGTTAGGATTATGTTCGGGTCGAGTCTTACAAAATTTCTGAAATGCCAAAATTCATATGAATGCATAAGCACAACATCTCATGAACATACACACATACACAGTATACTTACATCATGGTACCCTCATTCATCACAGTCTCACTAAGTCACAATTACCATTGAGCCGTGTTCTCATTCACCTACCTTATCAATAATTCTTCAGACTTAGACTCGTAGGATGCTTTTCCATCTACCAATGAACCTATGCCAACTATTCCTCGATATTCTTGGAGTATTCACCGTCATTGGGCAATGACTTCCACTGTAATTTCACATGAGACCAATTCAGAGGAGATAATCAGTTATGATACCGAGACATTCGAGTCTCAGCATGCTACCTTATATTCTCACTATCACCATCATTTACCATTCTCTAGTCTCACTACTCACTAAATTCATAAGTGGATATTACCACTGACTTTCCTAGAAAGACTTTACATGCCATCCTTGAGAAGAATTCCTTGATACATTAAGATCATTCGGAAACTCAACAGGAATCATGAAATATCACAATTATCACTGACCTGGTTGTCAAGATTCTATCATCTCGAAAGTACTAGCCTACCCGAATTACAAGATTCGTATCGATACAAATGCTCACTAAGCAACACTATAAAGATGAATCCAGCCTTTTAAACCAGACTATAGAACCTTCAAGTGAACATGATCTCACCAATAGGCATTATCCAAACTGGATGTTAGACATCAACGCATACATATAAACATACCCACCCGACTATTTCATCATTTTTAATGCCAACACTTTTCAATGAATTTCCTCCAAACTACAATTATACAAATCATACATCTTGCAAGAAATTATTTCTTAGAAAGTCGTTTGCTTAAAGTTTTAAATTCATTTATTCGGATACAGATTATGAACAAAACACTCAATCTCGATACCTATTTGGCAATCATTTTAAGGTTTTCTTTGGAATCCCAACTAGGTATAAGCATCACCTATCACCTTCAGACCAATGGTCAGAACGAGAGAACGATTCCAACATAGGGAGATATGTTTAGATCAGGCATGATTGACTTTGGAAATTTGTTGGACTAACCATTTGCCATAAACCGAATTCATTTACAACAATAGTTATCACATGAACATAAGGATCATACCATTTGAGAGCACTTTATGGTCGAAGTGCTAATCACTTATTGACGGACCGAAATCGGAAACTGCCCAATTCACTAGTCCAACCCATATTCATGAAACAAGCAAGAAGTGATTATTCGATGAATTACTCATCTTTCAATAGAAGAAATCCAACTCAATGACAAACTTGAACCTTGTGGAGGAACCAGTAGAAATCATGGACTGTAAGGTCATACAATGAAACAGAGTCAAATTCTATCATGAAATTCGCGAGAATTCCCGAAGAAGTCCCGAGTATACTAGGGTACGGGAAGACCAAAAGCGATTCAATTATCCACATCATTTTACCAATACCACTCCCGAGACCAACATGAACCGAATCCAGGGACTGGATTCCTGTTAGGAGGGGAGAATGTCACAATTCTCCATTTCAGGCCAATTTTCCTTATTCCCGACATTTCCTATTCATTGAATTTCAATTCAACATTTCACGTAAACAGGGTTTACGGGTATCCATTTGACGAGACCGGGTAGGTTAAGTCACATTGTCAACCATCGTACATTTTCTAGACTAGGGTTAGTCTACATTGCATCACGACATCATTTGCATTCTATTCCACTCGTAGATATATATTTTCAAGTTACCATTATTTATTTATTTGTATATAAATAATAAGACAAGTTATTAGTTTTTAACCTAATGTACCAAACAAATTCCACTAGAGCACTAATATATTTTTATATTAGTTATTTTTCCACTAAGGTTATAAAACTATATATTATTTATTTTTGGTGGTTAACCAAATAATAAACCTTTACTTGAACTATATACAACAAGAATTGTACCAACAAAGCAATACCTATCAAAATACCCAATGTTTATGAAAATTATATTTTTATAATTTTTACAACCTTATTATATCCCGTATTGACCCGTTATATTTTATTTCTAATTAACCCGGTACCCGAAAACGCTAAACCGCTCAAACTATACACTAAACGGTACCCCGTAAAAATTATATTGCACAAAAGATGACACCACAACCACCTCATGTTGAGGTGGCTGGCTCTAAATGTCCTAGAGACACTTGTTCTCTTCCTAATTCACACATAAAATCCCTAAATTCCACCTAAACTACACATACATGCAAGGTGTTATTTATTTTAAATAAAAAAAAAATATTTCTCTAGTTCCTTGCTCTCCCTAGCTCGTTCCAACCTCAAGACCAAGAAGGACCAAGAATTTTTCAAGTATTAAGTATTTTACAAGTATTAGATCACATCCATTACAAGGTTTTGTAATATAAACCTATGGATTGTTAGGTTTTTCTACCCAAAAAGTTATAAGGTTTTCAAGTAAGTGAACCACTAATTTTTCTATAAATTCTACCATGAATTCCTTGCAAGGTTTATGTACTTTTGTCATTTTTGAACTTGCATATTGAAGTCTATACCACAAAAACCTAAATTTCTATCATTTTATGTGTAAAATGAATTCCTTATGAAACCTTGGTGAAATGATTGAAATGGTGATGTTAGGGAACCCATGACACCCTAAGAAGGTGTATGGTAGATTAAGGGATGAGTTGATGTTGTTAGTAGTGGTTTTGGACATGTACAAACTAAGTTATATCATTTTTGGAAACATATGTTAACCTTCTGTCCCTATTTTAAATATTGGGTAAACTCAGTGAGTTTTGGTTAATTTTGGACCCAAAAACTAGAAAATACATTCTTAGATGAAACTATGGCCTTTTGAACCGCTAAAAACGGACCTATAACGAAGAAATTATGCCAAAAACAAGTTGCTACTAGACTTGAACATTTTCCGGAAAATTCATTGCTGATGTACGAATTAACTTGGTCAAAAACGAGCCTTAGACCTTTCCAAAACTTGCCAAACTATTGAAAATATGTTAGTATATATTTTTACCTTTCCGGGGATATAAAGAACTTGAAAATCGGCCTTATAACGAATTAGTTATGATTTTTCGAAAGTTATTATTTTCACTAATAAACCACCAGCACTTACCCAGAAATTTTCTAAGTATACCTAGAAACACCCATGTTGAGAGCCATTTTCCCGTCAATTGACTCAGTTTTGGAGTTTTGGACCACAAGGAACAAAAGTTAGAGCACCTGGCCTAGTTTTCAAATCAAAAAGCCGTTCGTCATTTGGACTTAAGATGAGTAATCTACAGCCATCCAAATATTCATAAAAACTGCCCAGAAATGGCAGCTTTAGCCTAAAATACCATACTTCTCGACCATTTAGCATAAAATCTAGACACTTTGAGCAAAACTTCACTCCTGAACATTTTGAGGCTTGGTGCTAGGCTTTCCAGAAATACCAATTTTATTTCCTAACTCTCAATATTCACTGATTTACAACTAGTTTTCCGAAGCCATTTTTAACCGTATTTCAAAAATTGACTAAGTGTTGTATCTTACGTCTAAAAGCTAAATTTCATTATATTTCCCTATATAACTACCGTATAACATTATTAAACCATATAAACATGTAATAATCACCATGACCTTATACGAAGATGTAATTTATATTTTCGCCAACAATATATATTTTGAATACAAAACGAGTGGTATAGATTATAGTGCAAGTGCATACATGAACCCATTTCATAATCTAAAGTAGATTACATGCATTCATTTTAGGTTGCGGCTAGGAGTTGCACCTCATTACTTCAGTTCATACATTCCATATTGTGCCATTCCTTGAGGTGAGTTTTCATAGCCCCGTTTACATTTTTATTGTTTTCAAATCCCACGGGGGAGAATACATTGCACCATTTTTCATACGAGCCTAAGTATCAAATCCATATACATTACTTAAGTTACTACATTGCCATGTTTTAAGTCCCCACCATCATGAACCGTTAATTGTATTTAAGCGAGAGTGAGTGGATAGATCTATTGAGGGTGACGCCTCCATCCGTGTTGGGGTTACCAACAGTCAAGCGGATGCATTTCATTTGATCATTCCAAGTGTTTGGCAAAGCACTCCATTTGGGGCATTACCTACAGTCTAGCTTCGGGGTCATGAGCTTAAGTAATATTGTACAATTTTACAACCATATGACGGGTAGTCATACAATCATGTGACGGGTAGTCATACACTTATATTTATGGTTATCGTATAACATTCATTTTCCTAAACCTATGATTTCTCACCAACATTATTGTTGACCGTTTTAGCAATGTATTTTCAGGTTACTAAGATAACAACATGTGACTTGCATATGGACCATCATGGAGTCGAAGAGTCGACGCGTCTTACCTTTCATTTTATGCACTTATGTAACGTTTGATCAAGTTGAACTATTTTTCATGAACTTGTAACACCATTATGGGACCTATTTTGTAAACTCTGAATGTTTTAATGATCAAACGATGTATTTTCAAAACGACACTTTAGGTCGTTCAATATAACCTTGTATGAGATGCCCTGTTCGTTACACCCAGGTATTCCATTCCGCTGCCATATAACAGGTAAATTCAGGGTGTGACAGATTGGCATCAGAGCTAAGGTTATAGCGAACTAGGTTGTATCTTGGACCCTAGACTATAACCGCATCATCATAGCATCTCATCATTTCATCATGAGTGCATATTCACTTTACATGGTTTTATACCACAATACAGTACATTACATGGGTGCGTAACCACCTACATTTCATGGGTATAGGGATACCTACATTGCTCGGGTACGGCATGATACCTACATTACATGGGTGCGTAACCACCTACATTTCATGGGTATAGAAATACACTACATTACTTGGGTACTTTGTTGCCTACATCACTTAGGTATGGATCACCTACATTCATGGCAAGGTGTGGATCACCAACATTCATGGCATCACTTGGGTGTGCGATCACCTACACTACATTACACGGGTCACTTTCATTCATTTTACATGTGTTGTGCAATGGAGTGTGAAAACACAGGTTACAAGTCTTGTATGGGCGGGACTTGCAACTGAGTGGTTTGACATCGCCTTTGCTGTCTAAACATTTTCAAGGAGTCTTGGACATATTACGAGTATAGCTGAGCTAAGTATTGCAAAATTCATTAAACCTCGGTAGGATATAGACTGATCACCTATATTCGACCAGGGACAGTGGGACATGGACTGATCACCTATGTCTGACTCAAAGGTGAATTTTGGAATGCTTTGAGCAGTTATGTTAGGATTATGTTCGGGTCGAGTCTTACAAAATTCCTGAAATGCCAAAATTCATATGAATGCATAAGCACAACATCTCATGAACATACACACATACACAGTATACTTACATCATGGTACCCTCATTCATCACAGTCTCACTAAGTCACAATTACCATTGAGCCGTGTTCTCATTCACCTACCTTATCAATAATTCTTCAGACTTAGACTCGTAGGATGCTTTTCCATCTACCAATGAACCTATGCCAACTATTCCTCGATATTCTTGGAGTATTCACCGTCATTGGGCAATGACTTCCACTGTAATTTCACATGAGACCAATTCAGAGGAGATAATCAGTTATGATACCGAGACATTCGAGTCTCAGCATGCTACCTTACATTCTCACTATCACCATCATTTACCATTCTCTAGTCTCACTACTCACTAAATTCATAAGTGGATATTACCACTGACTTTCCTAGAAAGACTTTACATGCCATCTTTGAGAAGAATTCCTTGATACTTTAAGACCATTCGAAACTCAACAGGAATCATGAAATATCACAATTATCACTGACCTGGTTGTCAAGATTCTATCATCTCGAAAGTACTAGCCTACCGAATTACAAGATTTGTTTCGATACGAATGCTCACTAAGCAACACTATAGAGATGAATCCAGCCTTTTAAACCAGACTATAGAACCTTCAAGTGAACATGATCTCACCAATAGGCATTATCCAAACTGGATGTTAGACATCAACGCATACATATAAACATACCCACCCGACTATTTCATCATTTTTAATGCCTACACTTTTCAATGAATTTCCTCCAAACTACAATTATACAAATCATACATCTTGCAAGAAATTATTTCTTAGAAAGTCGTTTGCTTAAAGTTTTAAATTCATTTATTCGGATACAGATTATGAACAAAACACTCAATCTCGATACCTATTTGGCAATCATTTTAAGGTTTTCTTTGGAATCCCAACTAGGTATAAGCATCACCTATCACCTTCAGACCAATGGTCAGAACGAGAGAACGATTCCAACATAGGGAGATATGTTTAGATCAGGCATGATTGACTTTGGAAATTTGTTGGACTAACCATTTGCCATAAACCGAATTCATTTACAACAATAGTTATCACATGAACATAAGGATCATACCATTTGAGAGCACTTTATGGTCGAAGTGCTAATCACTTATTGACGGACCGAAATCGGAAACTGCCCAATTCACTAGTCCAACCCATATTCATGAAACAAGCAAGAAGTGATTATTCGATGAATTACTCATCTTTCAATAGAAGAAATCCAACTCAATGACAAACTTGAACCTTGTGGAGGAACCAGTAGAAATCATGGACTGTAAGGTCATACAATGAAACAGAGTCAAATTCTATCATGAAATTCGCGAGAATTCCCGAAGAAGTCCCGAGTATACTAGGGTACGGGAAGACCAAAAGCGATTCAATTATCCACATCATTTTACCAATACCACTCCCGAGACCAACATGAACCGAATCCAGGGACTGGATTCCTGTTAGGAGGGGAGAATGTCACAATTCTCCATTTCAGGCCAATTTTCCTTATTCCCGACATTTCCTATTCATTGAATTTCAATTCAACATTTCACGTAAACAGGGTTTACGGGTATCCATTTGACGAGACCGGGTAGGTTAAGTCACATTGTCAACCATCGTACATTTTCTAGACTAGGGTTAGTCTACATTGCATCACGACATCATTTGCATTCTATTCCACTCGTAGATATATATTTTCAAGTTACCCTTATTTATTTATTTGTATATAAATAATAAGACAAGTTATTAGTTTTTAACCTAATGTACCAAACAAATTCCACTAGAGCACTAATATATTTTTATATTAGTTATTTTTCCACTAAGGTTATAAAACTATATATTATTTATTTTTGGTGGTTAACCAAATAATAAACCTTTACTTGAACTATATACAACAAGAATTGTACCAACAAAGCAATACCTATCAAAATACCCAATGTTTATGAAAATTATATTTTTATAATTTTTACAACCTTATTATATCCCGTATTGACCCGTTATATTTTATTTTTAATTAACCCGGTACCCGAAAACGCTAAACCGCTCAAACTATACACTAAACGGTACCCCGTAAAAATTATATTGCACAAAAGATGACACCACAACCACCTCATGTTGAGGTGGCTGGCTCTAAATGTCCTAGAGACACTTGTTCTCTTCCTAATTCACACATAAAATCCCTAAATTCCACCTAAACTACACATACATGCAAGGTGTTATTTATTTTAAATAAAAAAAAAATATTTCTCTAGTTCCTTGCTCTCCCTAGCTCGTTCCAACCTCAAGACCAAGAAGGACCAAGAATTTTTCAAGTATTAAATATTTTACAAGTATTAGATCACATCCATTACAAGGTTTTGTAATATAAACCTATGGATTGTTAGGTTTTTCTACCCAAAAAGTTATAAGGTTTTCAAGTAAGTGAACCACTAATTTTTCTATAAATTCTACCATGAATTCCTTGCAAGGTTTATGTACTTTTGTCATTTTTGAACTTGCATATTGAAGTCTATACCACAAAAACCTAAATTTCTATCATTTTATGTGTAAAATGAATTCCTTATGAAACCTTGGTGAAATGATTGAAATGGTGATGTTAGGGAACCCATGACACCCTAAGAAGGTGTATGGTAGATTAAGGGATGAGTTGATGTTGTTAGTAGTGGATTTGGACATGTACAAACTAGGAAAAATCATTTTTGGAACCATATATAAACCTTCTGTCCTTATTTTCAAAATTGGGTAAACTCAGTGAGTTTTGGTTAATTTTGGACCCAAGAACTAGAAAATACATTCTTAGATGAAACTATGGCCTTTTGAACCGCTAAAAACGGACCTATAACGAAGAAATTATGCCAAAAACAAGTTGCTACTAGACTTGAACATTTTCCGGAAAATTCATTGCTGATGTACGAATTAACTTGGTCAAAAACGAGCCTTAGACCTTTCCAAAACTTGCCAAACTATTGAAAATATGTTAGTATATATTTTTACCTTTCCGGGGATATAAAGAACTTGAAAATCGGCCTTATAACGAATTAGTTATGATTTTTCGAAAGTTATTATTTTCACTAATAAACCACCAGCACTTACCCAGAAATTTTCTAAGTATACCTAGAAACACCCATGTTGAGAGCCATTTTCCCGTCAATTGACTCAGTTTTGGAGTTTTGGACCACAAGGAACAAAAGTTAGAGCACCTGGCCTAGTTTTCAAATCAAAAAGCCGTTCGTCATTTGGACTTAAGATGAGTAATCTACAGCCATCCAAATATTCATAAAAACTGCCCAGAAATGGCAGCTTTAGCCTAAAATACCATACTTCTCGACCATTTAGCATAAAATCTAGACACTTTGAGCAAAACTTCACTCCTGAACATTTTGAGGCTTGGTGCTAGGCTTTCCAGAAATACCAATTTTATTTCCTAACTCTCAATATTCACTGATTTACAACTAGTTTTCCGAAGCCATTTTTAACCGTATTTCAAAAATTGACTAAGTGTTGTATCTTACGTCTAAAAGCTAAATTTCATTATATTTCCCTATATAACTACCGTATAACATTATTAAACCATATAAACATGTAATAATCACCATGACCTTATACGAAGATGTAATTTATATTTTCGCCAACAATATATATTTTGAATACAAAACGAGTGGTATAGATTATAGTGCAAGTGCATACATGAACCCATTTCATAATCTAAAGTAGATTACATGCATTCATTTTAGGTTGCGGCTAGGAGTTGCACCTCATTACTTCAGTTCATACATTCCATATTGTGCCATTCCTTGAGGTGAGTTTTCATAGCCCCGTTTACATTTTTATTGTTTTCAAATCCCACGGGGGAGAATACATTGCACCATTTTTCATACGAGCCTAAGTATCAAATCCATATACATTACTTAAGTTACTACATTGCCATGTTTTAAGTCCCCACCATCATGAACCGTTAATTGTATTTAAGCGAGAGTGAGTGGATAGATCTATTGAGGGTGACGCCTCCATCCGTGTTGGGGTTACCAACAGTCAAGCGGATGCATTTCATTTGATCATTCCAAGTGTTTGGCAAAGCACTCCATTTGGGGCATTACCTACAGTCTAGCTTCGGGGTCATGAGCTTAAGTAATATTGTACAATTTTACAACCATATGACGGGTAGTCATACAATCATGTGACGGGTAGTCATACACTTATATTTATGGTTATCGTATAACATTCATTTTCCTAAACCTATGATTTCTCACCAACATTATTGTTGACCGTTTTAGCAATGTATTTTCAGGTTACTAAGATAACAACATGTGACTTGCATATGGACCATCATGGAGTCGAAGAGTCGACGCGTCTTACCTTTCATTTTATGCACTTATGTAACGTTTGATCAAGTTGAACTATTTTTCATGAACTTGTAACACCATTATGGGACCTATTTTGTAAACTCTGAATGTTTTAATGATCAAACGATGTATTTTCAAAACGACACTTTAGGTCGTTCAATATAACCTTGTATGAGATGCCCTGTTCGTTACACCTAGGTATTCCATTCCGCTGCCATATAACAGGTAAATTCAGGGTGTGACAGATATGCATTAGATAAGGTGTCTTTAAGACTTGAAAGTTGAACCTGTAGTGCTTATCGGATCTACTTTGTGGATGGTTAACATGAGTCTTGAACTACCCAAATTATATACTACGTAGAAAATAAAGACAATCAGTTTTGGCGTATATTTGCGAATGTGCTTGAATTTAATTTCTTTTATCTTTCTTTTTGTGGGATCAGAATGCAGGAAATGTAGCATTTCAGAGTGGCAAGTATACGAGAGCAGTAGAGCATTATACTGCTGCAATATCAAAGAGTCTTAAATCACACTCGTTTGCAGCTGTCTGTTTCTGCAATCGTGCTGCTGCTCGCCAATCTTTAGGTGAAATCATCGATGCTATTGGAGATTGCAGCTTAGCCATAGCTCTTGATAGAAGTTACCCAAAGGTATAATGTTGTTTTGGTGCTATGATTTTAATAATTGGCTATTTACTGATCAGTATGTGGGCCGTACTTGACACTTACTTCAAGGAGCAAAGCTGTGTGTGGCCTAAACTACAAGCCCATGCCAAAGAATGAAATCAAGATAGATGCTCAAGACGTTGATAATGAGAACAGGAAGGTGATATATAGAAAGTACTCAAGTATTTCTCGTGGGGCATTTGCGTTATACCCACTAGCCAAAGCTTTGTTCGCAGCTTAGTAGTTTTAGTAGAGATTCAATCAAACTATTGTTTGTTATTTGTTGTTGATGAAATAATGTATTATTTTGTTTCTGTGAACTCGGTTTAAATATCAATTAATGAAATATGATATCTTTTAGTAGCACTTCTTCTAAGGTCATTTTTATTTCAAGTACTTTGGTGTCTTGTTGACAAACTGGTGAAACAGCAGTTCATTACACAAGTAGAATAACTAATTAGTTTTTAGCCTGTCACTGATCACCAAAGTTGTTATCTTCGTCTACATGAACACACATATATTTCACTAGAAACGAGAAATCGAGCTTTTGGATGAATAAACGTTTTGTACACAAGAAATTCAATTGATATATAACTGAATCAAATAATCTTGATGTCATATTTGCAGAAATTCATATACAGGTAAATAAATTATTTTCAAAAAAAATATGAATATTTCTGAGTGTTATTTTTCATTCAATCAGTACAAACTCGTAACTCACCATTTACAAAAGTCGTTGACAGCAAAGTGACAAAAAATCCATTTTTCCTTGATAACTTACAAGGAAATGAGGGAAGTCATGTTCATAAATGTTGGTGGAAGTGAACCATTTAAATTGTTGAAACTTAAATCCCTGTCGAGAGAAGAAATAGTGCATGAATACATCTGCATAGAATTCTGTAAAGTTTATCTATTAAGACAATGCATAAACATGAAACTTAAAGCATAGTTAGATTTTGTAATTGATTGATGTCACTTGGAATAGGACCAGAAACTAATGCATTTCTTATAATTCTAGTCAAAACATAAGAGACATAGTTAACATCTTGAGATATTAACTGCATATATCAACTTGCATATTAAAGATCGAAGTACGTCTTACAAGTCTTCTAGGTTCCTCAAGTCGATGATGAAATCTAGAGATGAACTCACATTCTGCAAATCACTTACTCGCCGATACAATTTCATTTATAAAATCAGAAGTGTGTGTTTACGTTAAACGGAGATCAAAACAATGTATCAAGGTGTGTTTATACAGAAAAGGCCAATCCTTCATAATAAACAGCTAGTATTTAGAGCTAAATTTTGTTTGTATATTTACCTCCGAGCATATAAGTTCGTGTGTTTCTTTAACAGGGAACTCCCTACAAATCATTCCGTTTTCTGTCCTGTACTCAAGAATCTCTTGAGAGCTCTTTCTAGGTTCTCTGAACTCCTCATGATCTTCTCTTTCAGTTTCTGTCATGTCACAATGAGTTATTATCTTCTTCTTCTTTTTCATCATCATCCTCTTCTACTTCTTCATTCAACAAAAACCCCTGTAGAACATGATTCCCTCCTTCTACCCTTGGCCTCAAATCTTTTTTGTGCTTCTTTGCAAATGAGAATCCGAAACAACCACAACATCCTATCTCCATCACACTTGCACCCGAGTATTCCTGTATCATCATGGTGCGATTGATCTTTCTCAATACGATATTAACTCAAATAATCTATAAGAAAATTTTACTAGCTTAATTAGAACAAAGATGTGCAAAAGGAAAACATTTGTCAAGCTAATTAGCTATCTCTTATATAATCATAACAGAAATAAATATATAAGCAAAATGGGTTGACTTTTGACACCAAGCGTGCTTGTTTCAAATTCATATTCTATGACTTTTTTTAAAGGGTGGTTGGGATTGCTTGTTATAATTAAAATGCTTTTTGAACTAACATATAAGCAGCTTCAAATAAGCATCTCACAAAGTGTTTATTCCAAACTACTTTTTTCTCTCTAGCATAAACTTCTTTTCTAAATCATATAAGCAGTTTAGATAAGTAATCCCAAACACCATAAAAAGCGTTATCAGTTGTGTAATGAATAAGCAGATAAAAAGCTTTTATATGTAATCAAAAACACCACGTTAACTTTCTCGACTCTTTTGCCAACTTTAATAAACTTTAAATTGATCCATATCGTTGCGTATGAACAAAGAACAACTCTTAGTGGGTGTTTGTTTAAGCTTATTTTTGGGCTTATGAGCTAATTGTACTCTGCTTATACATCATAAGATGGAAAATAAGCCGGAAAAATGTGCTTAAGATATATAAGCCGAACCACATAAGCGCATAAGTCAAAAACTAAGCTTAAGCACCAAGTACTTAAAACGAATTCCAGAAATATTAAACTAAAGTAAATTCGAGTTTAGTAAACTATGCTGACCTATAAATATAGAGGAAGGAGGCAATAAAGCCGCAATCAATCTGCTATTTTACTGAACTCCAAAGGATGCCATTCAGAAAAATGAAAGCGACAGTTAACGGAATACACACAGCCATTACGAATCGAAGCCAGCAACATCACTTAACGACAATAACTCGTCTTCCAGTTTTCCTTCAAATCACCAAAAACAAAAATTACTAGAATCAAATAAACTATCAGCAAATCAACGCCAGCAACACCTTGGGCGCAACGCAACATAAAGCAATTAGATAGTATTTAGACTAGCTTTTCTATTGGATTAAAGCCAAAATCCCAACTTTTTTGAGCTCATGGGGACTTAGCCGCTTGATTTCGACTTAATTGGAAAAACTAGTTTTTCTGGTAAGTCAGTAACGATTTGTTTGTTACAAGCTTAATCCATAAGCATATGACTCAACAGAAAAAGTCACAAGGGTGTTTGTTTCGGCTTATATATCCGGCTTATGGCAACAAAAAGTGAGCTTATGAAACTTATATAAGCCGAAAAGATTCAAAATAAGCCAAAAAAAGCGAGCTTATGAAACATAAGCCCAAAACCAAATAAGCCATAAGCCAGCTACATAAGCCGAAACAAACACCTCAGTCACTCATATGTCCATAGTTATTCACTTACTCGGCATACAAAACAAACAAAAATTGTTTATCTACGTCTACAAGCAGACATCATATATCTACACCGACAACACACTAAACTTGGAAGGTGTTTGTTTAAGCTTATTTATGGGCTTATGTGCTTACTTTTTTCGGGACTTAAGTTTCAATATAAGCCGAAAAAAATAAACTTATGAAATGTAAGCCGAAAACAAATAAGCCCATAAATAATCTAAAACAAACAGCCCCTAATCAACAAAAAAATAAGGTAATCCAAACAGCCACTAATCAACATAAAATAAGGTAATCCAAACACCCCCTAATCAACATCTAAAAAACATACTACTTATCAAGTTATCAACCACTTATAAGATCAAAAATACTTAATTGAACTAATCATATACAACAATCAACATTAATCAGGAGATAAATAAATAAATAAATACCTTGAAATTAAAATTAGGGTTATAAATTAAAAAGGGACTTTTTTTTTTAATAAAAAATTTGATTTGATTTGAAATGAAGAAAAGGTAATTGCAGCAATCGTGTTTGTATTGTTAAATGTGTTTGTAAATTAAGATAAAAAGAAAGGGTACTTTAGTAAATTCACAAGGTGTGAAATTAGCAAAATTGACCATGGTTAGCTAAAATGTGGGCCCAGAGACCAACCGCGCGAATTTTAAAGAGTTCAGGGATGAAAATGCAAAAAAAAAAAAGAAAAAGGACTATACGCGCGAAACTCGACAACTTTAGGGACGAACGGTGCAATTTTGTCAATTTTATTTGTCAATTTATAATACTATTATGCTCATTTATATTCAAGTTTAAAAGTATGAAAAAAATATGGTTTGACCGTACCTGTGTATTTATTATTTTTTTTTTCTTTCTTTTACGCCATGTGAACTTAATGATGTAACACCCTCAAATTTACACAGCGGAATGGTATCGAGGAACATTACATATGTAGCACACAACACAAGATAATAAAGAACGTACTTTATATGAGACGTTTTAAAAATAGTACATTCAGGTTTTTGAAATACAAGAGTTCAACATCATACACCAAACCGATAACTAAATAGTCCCACTGAATGTACTCGAACATAATAAATTCTTGAAAAGGAGTTGTCATGCAAGTGAACACTGTGAGTGGTGCTACGTACACATCCATATTAGATACCTGAGAATAACATGCTAAAACTGGTCAACAAATGTGTCGGTGAGATCATAGGTTTAAAGTAAATGAAATTATTGAACCACAAGACTTTATACCAAATATAATGCCACAAGAAATAGTGTATACTACTGCCTAAGCTCATGACACCGAAGCGTTAACGTAATATATATGATAAGTGCCTAATACAAGTGTCTAACACGCACACTTGTGAAATACTCAAATAATATGCGTCCGTCTGACCGCGGACCTCGGGTCAGTAGAGCTTATCCTACTATGGACGGGGTGTCAACCCCAATAGATCTATTCATAGCATTTGCGGTTACTCACAAAAGAAATTAACGGTTCATGATAAAGGGTGAAATAATAATATTTGGGGTATCAAAACTTAGGCCACTACGTAACGGGTAAATTTATACTTGCGTTCAATCGTAAAAATGAGCATGTATTCTCACTCCAAGTAAGAAAAGATATGTGTAAAATATGAGGCTATGAAACTCACCTTAGCGAAGTAGACTGTAATAGAGTAAGTCAAATAGTAGTAGTGTGCAGTACCGACACACGACCTATAATAGTATGGCAAGTCTTGGCTAGTTTAAATAAGTTAAGAAATGTTTGTATCATTGTTGCTTGTGTAGCAGTATTTAAGTTTAAATCACTTTGTAATATTGGCTGATATTGGCTTTTGAAAGTACTTAAATATACATGTAAAAATAATAAAAAGTATCAAAAACGAATAAGTCTTTTTTTCGTCGGTAGCAATACAAAGTAATCCACGCTCATCAAAATGAACCAAACAAAATATTGTTGTTTTAATGTAAATTGGGATTTAATCCGAACACAAAAGAAGTTCTTGCGAGAAAGGATATTATGTGAGATGATTTTATTGGATTTGATAAGCCCAATGTGTATAAACTTTGATTGTGAATGGTCAATATCTGTGATTTTGACCTCATGCTCTATATTTTGTCATAACTTTGCATAAAATTGATCGGATTTTCTTTCGTCTACAAAATTTAATACAGGTCAGCATGATTTGCTAACTTAAAACGTATTCCACTAAAACGTAAAACCCGGTTTACTAATTTGTAAGGCAAATCAGGTTCATTTTATGTTGTATTTCAAATTTTCAATGGATATTAAATATTTGGTCTTAGATACAAGTGACTAAAGAATTACTCTACCTAATTGAGTAACTAATAAAATAGTTGCCCGATGAATAATATGTATTTTTAAAAATCTATATAATAAAGCATTGATAGAGAATTGTCTAGCATTTACTTGTCATTGATGACAAAATATTATTTTGTTCACATTTTAAATACAAGATGAAATATATCGATTCCAATATCTGAGCTCAAAACTAGGGATGTCAAAAGCCCCCGAAACCGGTGTGGAAACCGAAACCTAAAATAATCTTATGCGAAAAGTTCAAAACAGTACATGAGAGGAATAATGTAGTGTTCTACGTTTCCCAACCAGAATCAAAACCAAACCTACTTGCTTGACCTGTGAAGTATATAAACAAGGACACTAATATGAAAATCTATTGAAAAATCTTAAAATTATCTATACTACTTATAATACATTTTGCACCTTCTCTCCTATTTAATTTTTAAGATTTCCATATTTAGATTTTAAGTAAAATACAAGTTATCAAACACAAAGAACAAGTATTAAAGCACAATCTTTTAAGGACAACATATCTCTTACATCTCTTACAATTAATACACCCCTAAACCAATTAATACAACTATACAAGTCATAAAACACAAAATACAATTATTTAAAGCATAAGTCAAGTATGTACATATGTCGAGCAAAGTTAGTCCCCCGTTATCGATCTTTTGCAAATTTAGTCCTTAATAACAAAAAAATATTTTTTTTTCGATCGTTTTATTTCAAGTTTAGATTAAACACAACATTTTCGTAGCAACGCGCGGGTGCCCCAGCTGTATAGCTTATATAGAAACCTTCTTTGAATCTTGGAGGTAACATGTTAAACGCATCAAAAAGTTTTATGTTATAAATGATATGCGTAAGTATGTGATCACACAACCATTTAGTTATTTGCAACTACCCGTTAATGTCGACCACTACGACTTGCTACATCGTCAAGCAACCAATATTCGCCTATTTGTCACCGCAACAATGCGTTGACAATCACATAACTACTTGCAATTATACTACTATCTTAATTAAAATTATTGTTATTCGTAAAGTAATTATTAAAAAGAGTATGGCCAAATAACATTACATTGCCCGAAGATATAGTCACAGGATACCCGCCGCCGCATCGCGCGGGTACCCTGCTAGTGATCAATGATCTAACATGAACACAAACTTAAACATACAACTTCAAGATTAGTATGTCAGAAAATAAAGTCTTTAACACGAGCCTTCATTTGTTTGCATTTTATTAGTCATTCTATTTTACCAAATGACAACCTAAACAACAGAAAGCATAAACTAAACATTTCCTTAACTGTCATGAATCATGGTAATGGTCCAATGTGTTATCATTGTTTCAAGTTTCAACTTCCAACTTCAGACCCAAAGAAAAAATAAGTTAAACAACTGTAACCTTGGTTTTAACTTTCAAGCCCAGTTAAAATGTGTTGTAGTAAAAGGAATTATTTGTAAATGAAAAAGTATTTATAAAAGAAGGAGGTAAATCAAAGTTTTGTCTTGACCCTCAACCGAGAAGTGAGTGAAGTCGCAATCTTTTAGGATGTTGTTTTTGTCCTTTAGTAGACAGACACACACATTGAGCGTGTAAGTATGTGAGACAGAAATGCCAGAAATTCTCGACCACATATCTGATTGGGTTTAAAGATCATGGTTGGAAATTATACATAGGAGTTTGAGGTTATATCATTAGAACTTTGATTATGTTTGAGCTTTTTAGATTTATAAGTTCTTATCTTATAGAGACAGGTTTTATAACCACTCTCTTAAGGGGGTATCTCTATGACTGAAACATATAGAAACTGGTTCCACAACCGGTCTCTAATAGAAGCATCAAAACCGGTTTTGTGGTAAGAAAACGTCTCTATTATAAAGTAAAGAAACCAACATTGATCTAAGAACCGGTCTTGCTGAGATGTTCTATGGTAAAATAATAATAATAATAATAATAATAATAATAATAATAATAATAATAATAATAATAATAATAATAATAATAATAATAATAATAATAAATAAATAAATAAATAAAATCCTAGAATTTCCATTTTTTCTATAAATTGCAGAATACGCAACTTAATCAAAGTGTAAAGTTTCACTTGAAGCTAATGTCACCAATTACAACCATGTTTTCTATCATAACACTTCTTCTCTACTAAAGAAACATAAAATCTAACACATAATTCACCAGCTAAACATATATTGCATTTTCAAGCACGCTTCTATCCAATACTAGTGATATTCCAGTATCAAGTCCTCTTCTTTATAACCAGTTCTTGTTGTAATGCTTTGTCTTCCTTTCAATTTTAACAACACCACAACCTATCTTTTTTATGATGGTTTCCATCCAGATCATCCAAGTGTCCAAACTGGCTGAGTAGTACCTCAATCTAAATAAAAGCTACCTGCTTATCAAACAAAAACAAGTTTTAGTTAACATTTTACATTTAAATAGCCTAATATTATAGATATATAAAAGAGACAAAGTCACAAAACATCTAAAAATAACAAATGCACATTCAACTTATCTTGTGGCGACTCTTTTGCATTCATAACTCAGGCATAAGCAGCCAAATATAAGGTCTCATTGACCAATTAGTAAAGACAACTCATGAATGACAAGATTGCATCTCTATAATGAGCTTATTCTTATAGTGACCTACAAAGATAGATTTTGATATGAAACTAGAACATATTTGTGAGTCTTCTTTTTGGTATTCAACTGTATAGCTTACCAGTTATTACCCATTACTATTAAATATTTATATGTTAACATTTAGACATTAAGAAAACTGAAATGAACATACCCATGGCTTTGTTGCATGTTTTAAGTAAAACCAATTGATCTACATCACAAGTATGATAATATGTTCCTGTACTTTTCGGCTTTTCACTGCACAAAAAAATCATGAACAATCAGTAACTTAAAGATAATCCTTTGTATGAATAAACCAAATAGAACCGTACATACATGGGCATATTTTAATCCATTTTGTTACACACTGCACCGTTATCACTGAATTACCACTGCAACAGTCAAGAACCACATAACAGATTTCATTTTAAACACAAAATATACAAATTATTATGAAGACAAGAAAAAAAGCTTTTAGTAATATCTTACCTGGTGCATTTATGTCAAGCTAATTTAAAACGACTGTCATTGTTGTAAATACGGATGTTTGTTGAAACAATGAGATATAAGAGTTAATATTGTAATATGAACACACAACTTGAATATACATTTATTAAAATAAGTAAATAACACAAGACAAGCTAATTGTCATAAGTTCATTAGCACTCAAACATAGTCAAGTGTAGTGTTAAAAACAGAGGGTTATAAAATTACCCAACTTTACTACTTAAATATAAAACTAATGCAACTGGTAGAATAGACAGTGGAGATAGGTCTAAATTTAACATTCACAACACCATTTTTATCACCATAAGGTGGGAAGCCTAGAAAGTTTTAAATAAATAATACAAAATCACAATTCCTATAACAACAATCAGTTTCAGAAACTCAAGAAAATAAGTAAGAAAAAATACAATAAATTAGGATGTTTGAGATTACTTATTGAAGCGATTTAGGATGGCTTATTGAGAATGCTAATAAAGAAAACCGTTATGTGATTGCTTAGTAAAGTATAGTAGTTGTTTGAGATTGCTTATTGAAACTACTTATCCCTTTATAAATAGTTCCAACAACCAATCCCGAACAGCCCTTAATAGTCAATCAAAGCAATCACAAGTAACCTTTTAAGCAGTTAACTCAATAAGCAATCCTAAAGAACCCTATAAGCAATTAACTTAATAAGAAATCCCATATAACCCAATAAGAAGTTAATTCAATAATCAATCCCCTATGGCCACTATGAATCATGCCTTTCATTTATATATAAATTCACTCAAACAAAGATACATTAATAAGTAAACATGTCTAGTTCAATTATTATTGGAGTGCTGTTAAAACCATCGTTGCAACATATCATTAGAACAATTACAAATCCATTATGAAGTGAGTATTATGAACACCAGCCCATCATCTAGCATTAACAACCTGTGAATTTCTTTCATTTACCACATTAAGCCCCTAAAATTTTATCATCAAGTAGCAAATTACCAAATTCATCCCAACTTAACTCAAACTTGTTAAACTAATTTCTTTCAATCACCACATTAATGACTCGAGCTCATTTGATTCACTAACAGACCATCACACCCTCACGACTGGATGTTTCATATATATGCCACCTAGAATAAGAAGTGCATAGTTAAAGGGATTAGTTAAACACAAGTAGCAGTAGCCATAGTACCAAATTATGCTAAACCTTCGACAACATAAAGGTTATATAAACTTTTCAATTTTTAATTAAAATGTTGAACATAACACAACCAAACACCCATATACACCCTATCAATTATACTTACGCAATTGAAGATGATTTACCCTAGCCATTGTCCACCCAAATAAGATCCTAGAAGCCTTAAATCAAAAAACCATAGTGTTAACTTTAAATATTTTAGAAGCAAATATATGCCAGCTCAATGTCAACATTAGAAAAGAAGATTCGTTACCGCTCTGCTATATGAAATAATGATTGTCCTTGCTATTCTCCTTACCCTTTATTACACCTCGCCTACCACGATTCAACATTGAATAAATAGACCTGGTAACAAGGACGGAGCCAAGAAACTAGGAAAGAAAATATAAGCTACCTTAGAGTCTTAGACATATATGGAAACTGAAATACAATTAATAAAATCCATTCACGAGTGTCCCAATAAGTTTTTGTTGCTCGAAAGACCTATATTTCTATACTACGAGGGTGTTTGTTTAAGATTATATGTGGCTTATGAGCTTATATGTGTTTCGGCTTATATTTCATAAGCTCTAATTTTCCGGCTTATTTTGAGACTTGTGGGCTTATATAAGTTTATTACGATATGATAAATTTATATAAGCCCGTAAGTCTCAAAATAAGCTGAAAATTTGAGGCTTATAAAATATAAGCCGAATTTAAATAAGCTCATAAGCCCCACATATAAACTTAAACAAACACCCCCTACTAATTGCATATATTTTAATACAAGTAAACAAACAATAAGATGCTAATTGATCTCCCATTCAATATAATGCAAAAAGACGTTCATATGTTGTTGTTGTTTCATAGAACTTCTCGACTGTCATCTCATGAAACAAAATGCAAATTTACCTTAACTTTTGTCGATTAATTGGCAACCAATACAAAATATAAACATATATCACTAAATCCACATCAAACAATGGCATTCCACATAACAAACTAAATTTACACACATAACAAAATAATCTTTATATAACAAATTAAAGCATCACTTTTTTTTCAATTTATACTACAATAAACTAACAAAAATTCAATAAGACTGCATATCTGAACTTTATAAGCGAGTAATAATAGCAATTAGAAGTAAAATAAAAAGTGTAGATCGGTTACCCACAAAGATTAAGTGAAAAAAATTTATAGTAATTCAACCAAAATGATATTCAAACCGTAAACCTTTTTTTGTGAATGATTTTGTGTTTCCAAAGGTTTCAATGACTTTATGGATGTTAGGGTGCTAAATTAATGGTGGAATTTTAAGGATTTATTCGATAATCCCATGGTTTAATGGATTTTAGTGGGTTTCTTTTCTTGTTCTTCACAATAGCAAAGAAGGTGTTTGTGAAAAGTGAATTGGGGATTTGGTTGTAAAGCCCAGTAATCCCAAAATAAAAAAGAATGAATTTTTGTTTTGGCGAAAAAGTTAAATTTTTGGCGGTGATTCAAATGAAAATGAAAAAAAAAAAAAAAAAATAGAGGGGAAAAAAAAAGCGTGAATCATTGGGGAAACTGGTATTCTTAAAAAAACCAATGTCTTTAACTATGTATAGAGACTGATTTCCTCAATATGTTTGTACTTTTGTTTTAGAGACCGGTCATTTTCTCAAAAACCAATATTATGTAGCCTATGCCGCCTAAGTTTTGACCATATAAATCGGTTATTTTATAACCGGTCTTTATTAAGGGGTGTTTATAGCTTTTTCTGTAGTAGTGCTATTGCTAGCAGATCAACTGATGTGATAGTAAAAGCACAATGTGAATCTTAGCCTTTTTCGTAAATTAATTGTTTTAAATTGTAAACATGGGGTAGTTAATTTATAAAAGGATAATTATCGAAAATACTAAATATGAACTTTGTAAATTCAATTAATTAATTAATGCAACACAAACGTAAACAAAAGTTTGTTCTTTTCTTGTTAAAAGGATCAAACTAAGTCTCCCTTTCCTTGTAAGAAAGAGGCTTGTTCCTATCCTTTTTCTTTATGAGAAAAAGCTATAATAGGAATATTTGAATTGTCCTAATTCTAATCAAACTCAAAGCATACATACTCTAGAAATCGTGATGTCTAGTAAAAGTCAAAATGGTTAAGTATGGTTGCACATCTTATTCCATCAAGTTTGTTTTATAACCCTAGTTCCGGTTTTGAAACTTTGAAGAAATATAAGATATTTGGATAACTAGAGAACACGTTTTCTATAGCTACCAAACTAAAACGAGTTTAAATAATTAGAAAACGGAAATATCAATAAACCGCAAAGTGGTAAAGGCAATTACTAGCATGATTACCTAGCAATGTGTCTTAACCCAATAAACATGGAGGAAATGCATGCCTATTTTCAAGTTAAAAATTATGGCTAGCCCATCATCCATATGTTAGAACTTGATGCACTTCATTGAATACCTAAATGCATGTTTACTAGTCAAAGTGACTCACATTAGCAATAATGTGTAGATATTTAAAGAAAAAAGGAAAGTATCCAATCGTCACTCACTCTCCACTGGTGATGTAACACTTATAATGTTGTCTAATCCAGTGGGAGCTACATGATCGTATTATTGTTGAGGAAAGACATGTAATGTTTTCTAATCCAGTGGGAGCTGTAAGCTCTATTAGCTTACAAGTTGCCAATCTTATGTCTAGATTGTCTTGAAATAATACATTACTTTCCACATGTGAAGCATCATAGTTTTTTATGAGAACCATTGCCTAAATTTTATAAGATAACTTGTCGCGTTTCTGATGTTGCTTCCTGAAATGTTATCAATAAAATTGTCATGCATGATTCATTAAAAAAGCAATAAAAGTTCTACACATCTATATTTTGATTTTGACTAAAATCATATGTTATCTGTGACACTGTCATATTTACTTGCATGATGTTGTGCCATGCACAAGTGGGAGAAATCTTAATTGTGTGCAAGGTACAACATATGACAACATGACTAATGGTTTTTCTTGACTGCAAGGTGATGAGACGAAAAGCGTTACGCTTTTAAGGGGTCATTTAAGCCTTAATTCATATAAATGTGATCAAATATTGCCCTAAATCGTTCCTTTTGTCATTTTAGGTACTTTTGAGAAGAATTCTAGAAAACATGCATATTTGAACGTTTTTGGAGCATTAAAGTGAAGAAAACGACAAAGTCTCAAAAGAAGCTGGAATTACTACCTGACGGCGTCAGAGTCACAAGGTGACGCCATCAGCAAGCATTGACAAAAGAGTGAAAACCAATTTTCAAATGACGGGCTAGAAGGAATTTGGAGATTTGCACCTGACGCCGTCAGGTGTTAATAGGTGTAGGCCGTCAGGATGTAATTTAAAGAGTGACGGCCCAGAAGGCAAAAAAGAGTGACGGCGTCAAAAGTAGATCTAGGCCATCCGAGAAACATTAAGGCGGCGGGCTGACGGCGTGAGACCCTATAACCTGACGCCGTCAGAGTGTAAAAGTCTATATATAGTTTTCTATTTTTCATTCATTAGTGTGGAACTTTGTGGAGAACTTTTGGCACCAAACCCTAGACGAATTTTATGTACTTTTTAGGGTTTCCAACCCTTGGAACCCTCATGCTTAATTAAAGATAAGTCTTCAATTTAATTCAATCAATATGTCTATGTGTTGGTTGACTATCTCTTTTGCTTGTCTTTTAATTAACATGCTTGGCTAAATTCTCTTGTGTTTGCTTAGATCTAATGAAACCTAACTATTAATTATTGGTTAATTGATGTGTTGTTGTTTGTTGGGATGATTGTTCCATCAATGTTAGGCTCAAGAAAACTGGCCAACCTCCTTTATGGTAACGTGCTTGAACGTCTTGGGAAACATGTAGCCAAGGCATACTAGGCTATTAAGGTAGTATTTAACGCATGAGCCACTGTTTACAACCCCTATGGTTGTGCCGTGCATGGCATAGGGCGAGATAAGAGCTCATAGAATTGGAGAGATATGTATGCCACTCCATGAGTTATTAGGAATACACCCTTCATCCACACAAGTAACACACATATCAATTAACCGGTAAAAGATAGTTAGGGAGTAATGAAATCTAAGTAAACACAATTTTCTCCATATTGTTTTCACAACCACAATAGTTTAGATATTTATTTTATTTTAATTTGCATAAGTAGTAAACTTGGGTTAGTTGACTAGCAACTAATTCCGCCCTTCCTCTAAAAACCGAGATTTTAATTGCTTTCAAAAAAATATAAAAATACAAAAAGAATCTTCCTTCCACCCTTAGACCTATTAGAGTAGCTTTTCTATCCTAACGAACACTATTCCCTGTGAGAGAATGATCAATCCCCCGTACTTACCACTATCCTATACTACATCGGTCAGGTACACTGCCTGGTGGGGTTGTAAGCCTCTTGAGATCCCTCGAGAGGTAAAACCTGTTGTAAGGTCACAAAACCACGCATCACAAGGTAAGAAAACTAAGGTTCTACTAGGACTTATACACATAAAATGTATGTTGCCCTAATTATAAAAAATGTCAAGATAACATGAAAAGCTACTTCAACATATTCGCTGAATTGTTTAGTAAATATGATTATGTCTTCTTGTAAATTCATAATCATGAAGTATGAAATGAAATTGAAAGTACTATTAAGGCCAATTGTCGGCACTCATAATTACTTTAGTTGAATATGTTTAGGTCTCTTGTAAAGACACAAACATCAATTCCGTTAATAGTTGAAAGACTTATAACGTAAGTAAAGACGTTAACTTGTTATGTCTTCTTGTTAAAGACATGTACACTTACGACGTATAATAAAATATTTAATGTTTATGTTTTCTAGTCAAAACATACACATGAAGTCATTGACTTAGTCAAAGACTTATAATATAAAGTATGCAGTAGGCTAAAAATACTATTGATGCCATCTGGTATGACTTGGTTGGCAGATACGTAAGCCAAAGAGTATAAGTTCACCTAATGAGTTGTGGGATAGTCCCACAACATCTATCTACGTGGAATACCACTACTTCATGGTATGTCCATCATGAAAAATCAAACTCTTGTTTGATATTTGATGACTTAAACTATTTTACCTCCAAAGCTATCAAGGTTAGAAAATTGGATTTGCCTTGCGTACACTCAATATGGATCCAACCCAGAAGGAATTTAAGACTCCATTGTATTATGGCATGGGATGAATCCCATTATGTCTTGATTGAAGTTCTGAATTTGTTAAACACCTAAGAGTAAGTAATTAACAAACTAGAGTCAAGAACTAACGATGTATTTTGGATGTCCCACTTGAAAACAATTTATTGTTAATCAAGATGCTGAGTACTTGGAGATTAGTCTCCACTTACAAAAGCAAGTGGAAGCACCTTTAGATCTTGGTCATTCAAGAGCTAAATACACAACCTTCTGAGTACACTTGCTAATGTCATACTAAGGTTGAACATGCATATATTAAACCATATATTGATATCTCTCATTCATAAATCCGCAAGGATACCCCTAACACCTGAATGATATAGTTTATATATCAATGTTAAGGGACATAAGTTGGAAGATCATAGTGAACCTGCTAACTAAAGAGATGCATTATCAAATCTTGAATCTGATGAATAGCTCAAAACTATGAATGTTAAGATGCATTCCTTTGAAGACAATCATTCATGGAGCTTGATTGATCTCTTACCAAATCAGTTAGACTGTGAGGTTAAAAATGAGTTTCTTGAACTAGAAGACTTATAAGGACAAACTTGTACACACATTTAATGCACGCGTAGTATAAGGAGTTTACTCGTACTCAAGTAATTGACTATGATTAAATCTTCCTACCTACAAACATTAAATGTATAAAGATGATTAATTGTCATACCTGTTTTCATGTAAATGAAATATGACAATAGGATCTCAAAACACTTTTCTTGTTGATTACCTTGCGAGGACGATGAGTAATCAAAAAGGTTTATGAGTCCATATAATCTTTATTAATGTATACAAGATATAAGAATCCAAGTTTGGTTTAAATCATGCATCTAGGAGCAGAGATCTTAAGTTAATTCTGAAATCATTAATTTGATTTTGATTAAATAAGATTACTCCTGAGTAATCTGAGAGCAAGTAGGAGCAATGCATTTATTTTCTTAAATCTCATATGTTGTTAACATATAAGAAACAATATTCCATCTAAGCTAGACTTTAATCCTTAGCCTGGAATAAAGTTTCACTTAAGAAATGTAGGAAATAAAAAATACAACCTTGTTGCATGTGTTTATTAGAATAAACATAAGCGGTTAATAATCTAAACACAATACGACATGTCATTGAGGGGAGTCTTAATGATCAATCTTACATGATGAGATTGAATGCATGAATGGAAACCTTAAGTTTAACTAAAGGATTCATTATGTAAGTCATATTATGTATTGGATTATTTATATCATTTGCATGAATGCAAGATGAGTTGATAACAACAAATATCTGAGTGAAAGTCATTAGATAATTGTTAAACGAACAACCTAATGGACCTGCAAAGGACCAAAGATTTGTTCAAATGTTTACGGATATTTGAGGTGCTCTATTATATTTTCATTCATTGCTGCTTATATAACTGAGATGATGCTCAACCCTAGTCATAGTAGGATGACATCATGAATGATGACACCTATAACTAGATGTGCTCGATTGAGAGCATTAATGCATTATACATTAAAAGAATAAGAATACTTTACAGTTTGGGAAACTGTTATCATGACTGTCTAAAGTAGGTGTTTTGCTAGCTTCAAATACACTATGGAATGTATTGTTGCAATACTCGTATTGTACTTGAATGCACACATACAAAAGGACAATCATCATTCAAAACATTTTTGAATTTTGAAACAAGTATTCTCAAAGTTTACTCAGATGACTACTTGTTGTCTTGTACAACAAAATTGATCATGATGGAAACATCGGATTCCGATCTATATGGTAGTCTTGTGCATATCTGTTTTTAGTATTTGGATAATGGAACTGTAAGCAGTCGTATTATATAATGAATTGATATACCGGGTATAATCGTCTTCATTCATACTACTGTGTTCTATATTTGCATGTTTAATCCATGAATAATTTATTATTGTCCATTGCCAGTTGACGATACGGGAGTATCATCGAATTAAGGCAAATGTGAGCGTGTTGGTGATATTTATCTAGGATAAATATTAATTGATGTTTTCAACCAAACTCACATGTTGTTCATTGTGATGAACAATGGATTGACCCAACCTGCGAGGATTCACTGCATGGATCAGCGTCAATAGTGAATCTCGCAAAATGGTTATGTCTTTTATCCTTAGACTTGAGATGCAAGTAGGTCTTGCATGCATGGAATTTCATTCCTTGAAATGGTTAAACGTTGTCCTGAATAAGGTAGTTATAAAAGCCATCTTCAGCAATGATATGAAACGCATGAATGACACGTGCAGTCAAAATAGGATTTGTTCCTCCACATGTCATGGAGTTATATACTATTGGGCCCCTCGATGAATTGAACAGATGTTTGTATGGCTGTACCAAGTGAGATTAAGATGAATCTTAATTCACTTGGTAATCATGTTCAATATCTAGATCGAGAAACATAATAGTTGAACAAATGGAATGACTTTGATCCATGTCTAGTGTTCAACATAGTATTTGTAACAAAAGGATGGATGACATATAAACCATTTAAATGAGACGTTTAAGAAACTATCCTCACATATTTCTAGGGGCATTGGCGTGTTGCTAGACGCTAACCTTTGCTTGTATAATTAATTGATTATTATGACGTCACAAGTGGGAGCTGTTGGAGTGTGCTCGTGTCATAATAAATAATTATATGGCTAGACATATGTGAGCTTATGGGGTCACACACTTATACACAGAGACACCATTTTATAGATTGTATTTATCGTATTTACAATATATAAACGACTACGTAACTCGGGATCTATAACGGGTCATTAAATATTATGTTAGACTTAGTGTTTTTGGACTGGACCAACAATAGGCAAGCCCATTGTGGGCCCTACATATGGCCGGCCCCTATAAGGGGTGTAGAGTGAGAATGAAAGCCTTGAAGGGGGCTATGTGTAACTTAGATCATGGGAAGATAAATATTGATTTAGTCTTCCATAATCTTATAACATATTAACCACTTTCCAAGTTTTTCTCCCCCCCTCTCTCTCAAAATGTACGGCAAACAAACACACCCCTTCTANTGGACTGGACCAACAATAGGCAAGCCCATTGTGGGCCCTACATATGGCCGGCCCCTATAAGGGGTGTAGAGTGAGAATGAAAGCCTTGAAGGGGGCTATGTGTAACTTAGATCATGGGAAGATAAATATTGATTTAGTCTTCCATAATCTTATAACATATTAACCACTTTCCAAGTTTTTCTCCCCCCCTCTCTCTCAAAATGTACGGCAAACAAACACACCCCTTCTAGGGTTTGTGTTTTGATCTCAATCTAACCTTATTCTATTGTAGTTCAAGGCTAGATCACGTGTTACGGGGTTTTAGACTAGCATCAGGGGGTGATCGGTGATGTGTAGTGTGTTTCATTCATAGAAGAGATCAACATCATTGATCTCTTGGGTTTCTTATTCCAAACTCGGGTTTGGTAATTGTTGGTGACTCCCGAATCACGCTACAAAGGTATAAACATGTTGTGTTTATTATTGATTGATCATATGGCTATATGAGATCCTTGTTGGTGATGTTTTCTGCTGCGTTTATATGTTTATTTTATGTTTATATATTCAACATCACCTATGTAGTTGACATGTCTCCTCCTCATGTTTTTCAAGTTGCAAGAATGAATCATTATGGGTTTGGTCAATAATGGGTTTCAATGTCTGTGTCAAACTACAAATTGTACTTTATAGGCAATACATTGCTTGCTCAATCATATAATGTTTTGTAACATCAAGGGTTTAAGCTATAAGATGACAATTTAGTGTTTCGAAATACCCATTATGAGTGACCCACAACTTTATAGATTGAGAAGTGATTTGTGTAATATAATAGTATGTTGCTCATATGTGTTTTTTTTTATAATGGTAGCCTGTACTCTAACCAAAAAAGCTATAGATTATGCTTATAAGTGACCACAACTTTATAGATTGAGAAGTGATTTGTGTAATATAATAGTATGTTGCTCATATGTGTTTTTTTTTTTATAATGGTAGCCTGTACTCTAACCAAAAAAGCTATAGATTATGCTTCTTCAGTTTTGTGCGCATGCATTTATATTATGAGTTTGATGAGACTGCTGACTGTGGCTAACATACATTATCATCTCATGTGCTGAATGTGGATACTATAAATTACTTATTATCCTATTACTAAATTCGCTTATTAAACAAAAAAATGTTACACTTGGAGTCTTGGATCCAAAGTCCAAACATATTAACTGTCTAATTTCCTTTGTGTCATCTATCATACTATTTTAACAATTTCTATAGATCAGTGCATTAGTTTCTCTTCTACAAGTTTGTTTCCTACTATCAAAAGGTATCAACATTTTACTTTCTCCTAACAATGAACCGTGTCGTATGTTTTTTCAGGTGGCACAACCATTTAGATCCCGTTAAAAAGAAAAGACACATGGACATACTGAAGGAATCGACTCTTTGGGTATTACTACCAGATTTATGGGAACAAATGGGCAGAAACTGCTATATTTCTCCCTGGAAGGTACAAAATGAAATTTTATCTGGTTTAGTATGGATCAGTATAGAACCTGTCAAGAGACTTGCATTCGATTTAATTGCCATCTCTAGAGAAAAGGGTGAATATGTTAAATATTTTAGAATTAAGTTACTACGATAAGGGCCTTCCAATACATAATATAAAGTAATTTAGAGGCTGGCCACTTTCAACACGTAAGTAAATGGGTTGAAAGTTGAAACCGCCATTTTTGTATTATAAGCTCTTTCATTTAACTAAATAAAATAACTGAGGTAAAAAGGTTCAAGTACTCTCCGCTAAAAACAAAGATGAAGGTAACGAACCAGTTGCATTGGGCGTTTGAAGGTATTTCTCATTCCTTTTAACGTTTGTATGATTTTGGAACTACTTTATTATGTCATTGTGCTCTTTGGCTTCATACTTCAATTTTTTTCTGATGTGTGGTTTTGTGACCTTACAACAGGTTTTACCTCTCGAGGGATCTCAAGAGGCTTACAACCCCACCAGGCAGTGTACCTGACCGATGTAGTATAGGATAGTGGTAAATACGGGGGATTGATCGTTCTATCACAGGGAATAGTGTTCGTTAGGACAGAAAAACTACTCTAATAGGTCTAAGGGTGAAGAAAGATTCTTTTTTGTATTTTTATATTTTTAGGAAAGCAAGTAAAATCTCGGTTTTGAAGGAGTGGGCGGAATTAGTTGCTAGTCAACTAACCCAAGATAACTACAATTGCAAATAAAATAAAATATCTAAACTATTGTGGTGGTGAAAACAATATGGAGAAAAGTGTGTTTACTTAGACTTCATTACTCCATAACNGAAAAACTACTCTAATAGGTCTAAGGGTGAAGAAAGATTCTTTTTTGTATTTTTATATTTTTAGGAAAGCAAGTAAAATCTCGGTTTTGAAGGAGTGGGCGGAATTAGTTGCTAGTCAACTAACCCAAGATAACTACAATTGCAAATAAAATAAAATATCTAAACTATTGTGGTGGTGAAAACAATATGGAGAAAAGTGTGTTTACTTAGACTTCATTACTCCATAACTATCTTTTACCGGTCAATTGATATGTATGTTACTTGTGTGGATGAAGGGTGTATTCCTAATAACTCATGGAGATATCTCTCCAATTCTATGAGCTCTTATCTCCTCCTATGCCATGCACGGCACAACCATAGGGATTGTAAACAGTGGCTCATGCATAAAATACTACCTTAATAGCCTAGTATGCCTTGGCTACATGTTTCCCAAGACGTTCAAGCACGTTACCATAAAGGAGGTTGGCCAGTTTTCTTGAGCCTAACATTGATGGAACAATCATCCCAACAAACAACAACACATCAATTAACCAATAATTAATAGTTAGGTTTCATTAGATCTAAGCAAACACAAGAGAATTTAGCCAAGCATGTTAATTAAAAGACAAGCAAAAGAGATAGTCAACCAACACATAGACATATTGATTGAATTAAAGTGAAGACTTATCTTTAATTAAGCATGAGGGTTCCAAGGGTTGGAAACCCTAAAAAGTATAGAAAATTCATCTAGGGTTTGGTGCCAAAAGTTCTCCACAAAGTTCCATCCTAATGAATGAAAAATAGAAAACTATATATAGATTTTACACTCTGACGGCGTCAGGTTATAGAGGCTGACGCCGTCAGCCCGCCGCCATTAGGTTTCTCGGATGGCCTAGATCCACTTCTGACGCCGTCACTCTCTATTTCCTTCTGGGCCGTCACTCTTTAAATTATAACCTGACGGCCTACACCATATAACACCTGACGGCATCAGGTGTAAAAGTTCCAAATCTTTCTGGCCCGTCATTTGTAAAATGGTTTCCACTCCTTTGTCAACGTTTGCTGACGGCGTCACCTTGTGACTCTGACGCCGTCAGGTAGTAATTCCTGCTTCATTTGAGACTTTGTCGTTTTCTTCACTTTTATGCTCCAAAAACGTCCAAATATGCATGTTTTCCAGAATTCCTCTCAAAAGTACCTAAAATGACAAAAGGAACGATTTAGGGCAATATTTGATCACATTTATACGAATTAAGGCTTAAATGACCCTTTAAAAGCGTAACACTTTTCGTCTCATCAAATACCCTCACACTTGGGATTTGCTTGTCCTCAAGCAAATGAGCTTTTATTCCAATCAAAATATGAGTTAGGGGTCATTTAACACGAATATAAAAGTAATTACAACAAATAGTTATTAGACCCTAATCATAACAAGCACGAAAATCATACACTAGCACCTCACAAATAGTGTTTGGATTCTCTCATCTCTCAAATGTCATAGAATTATATCTCATAAATGAAAACGAAAAATAACACTCACTACCTGTCATAGCAAATAGATTACCATAGGCTTGGGAGAGGATCAATTACTCCTCCACTAGACGTAAGCACCTAAGATAAACTATCAAAGAGGGCTTTCCAAAGGGTTGTAACGTAAGGTGTAGGGATATGATAAACACGGTTTTGTTGGAATAAAGGGTATTTTAATGGTGGCAAGTTAATTATCATGATCAAATACATGCACTCTACATCGTTGCTTAAGCCAAGACTCGACTCAATCTTAAACTAAAAATTAAATAACAAAAACTAAAATGAAACATAAAAGGAAACGGGATGGCAGTCCGTATGTTTTTCTCTTTTCTTTGTCACATTTTTTTTGTATTTTTCTAGATTTTTCGATTTTTTTTTCATACACTCTTGCCCTACCATCCAAAATAATACATCATAGGGGAGTTGCATTCCCCTTACACTTGAATCTTTACATAACTTTACAATTACTATTCTAATGACTCGAATTAAGATAATTGAAAAACTTGGAGTACTTTTAAAATGTTTAGCACATATGGGGGTAATAATGTCGTTCTTCCCCATTACTTAGAAAAAGTGAGCCACCGGTTCAGGTACAAGATACTCCCAAAACAATATGTACAAGG
>LBNU01000863.1:2552-27106 GCA_014162995.1 Artemisia annua | reverse complement strand
ATGGTTAGATCTTCTTCCAAGAAAGACGAACACTCAAAGCTTCCCTTCCAAAATATAAATCATCTTCTTGTCCAAAATAACTTGTTAACCTGAAAAAGATAAAGGCCAACCTCGCATAAAATCGGCGGTAAAATCTATATACTAGGATATAATGCTTGTGGAATGAATATTTTGCAGAATTCCTGGAGATTATAAGTTAAAGAATTAACGAAACTTTTAATGTTTCCGGAAGAAATACAAAACTTTCAAAAATTGCAGAAAATTTTAACCTGACGCCGTCAGGTGTTATGCCTGACGCCGTCAGAATGATCTAACAGAATTCTCATGTTAAGTTTCCGGAAAAATTCTGGAAAAACTAGATCTTACTTCCTGGAATTCCTACAAAAATTCATTATGACTCGATACAAGCATTTGACTCAAACAAATACTAATATGTATGTTAATTTCATTGTTATGATTCATGTTCATTCGTTCTTTATAAACTGATTTAGATTTCCCTTACACTTAGTGTTGGGTTTTGAAGTAACTCTACTTCTGGATACTACACTGCTGCTAAATAGTTAAGTCTACTGCTAAGTGCAAAATCTCTACTGCTAGACAAGACTACTGCTGAGACTCTACTGCTGGAAGTATACTGCTGAGACTCTGCTGCTATGTGATAAGTTTGTGTACGAATATTTGNTTTAAAAGGTGATTATTTTTGGATATTTCTTTTTGAGACTTGTTTACACACTAAAAATGAACAACTTTGATGAAAACACTTTTTCCCAAGCTTAAAAATAAGCCAAATAGACACAAGAAACCTTATGCAGTTGACTTTTGTTGACTGAGAAGAGAAATGAGGCTAAATGAGCCTAGGTGGGGTCCACAGTGCTAAAGTCAGACTCAAATAAGTTATTTGGACTTGTATAAGCAAGATTCAACCAAATCAGATCACACAATAAGCTAGAAAGCCAAAATAAGCATTTGCTTATTTGGAATCTGAGACAGAAGTGGGACAAACTTGATGGGTGAAAACAAGTGGGGTCCACAGGTTCTAAGGTCAAACCAATGGTCAAAACTTGAAGCTTGCCAGGAAGGGAGTTAGGAAAACCCAAAGTGAGTCAGTGGGACCCACTAATAAGCTAGCTGAGAGCTTGTGAACTTGGTTGGTTACACTGACCAATCAGTGTGACTGGGCTCATGGAAGCAACTTGGGAGGTATATTTAGGACACCAATAAGCAGTAAAGAGACAATGAGCACATGCATAAGGAGACCATACAACAAGCTATCTAAATCTACAAAGATCTCAGGCTAAAGCCAATTTATGAACAAGAAACAAGCTAAGAAGAATGCTCACAACTCAGTTAAAAGCTAAGATGACAAAGGACAAAACAAATGCTCACAATCTGAATCCAGAGATGCACAAGCTAGTAAGAGACTCAAAATGAGTCAGAGAAGTTTGAATGAACAAGGGATTAAGCTAGGATAAGTTTATGCAAGCCCCATCTTTTCACAGTCAAGGTTTATGAGCTCTTTGTAAATGATGAGCTTGCCAAATAAGCACAAGGCAAAAAGTGAGATCAACCATAAGATAGCATGATCACAAGCAATCTTTCACAAGCTCAAAACAACAACTTAACAACAATTAAACAGCTAGAATCAAGATCAAACAATTCTTTATTATTCACTGACTTGCATCAGCAGAAACAGGCCAAGGAGCACATGATTAAGCCCAAAATAAGCATACAAGGGAAATTTAAGGGTACTAATAACAAGACATCCTAAGTGGCTACCCAAATCACCAAAGATCAAGCAAAATGGCCAATGATTTACCAAGTTGTGGTCTTGGAAAAAATTGGAGAAACTGGGTGAATGGGTGGTGCAGGGGAGCCAAATTGGTGATCAGGCAAAATTAGGGCCAAACTATTGTGGTCAAATGAATTCCAAATCCAAAGATTTTTGTTGATATGGATTCACAAGCAAACAAATATCACAAAACAACAATGATTACCCAATTTCAACCCACAATATTCCCTGTGCATGATCTAGAACTTTTAGCCATTTTGACAGATTTGCAATTTGACTTTTTGAGAATTTTTGCACAAGTTGACTTATGTGAGATTTAAAACTTCCTAGATGACTAACTAAGTTATATTAAGCTAGATTGAAACTAGTTTAAGCTATAAAGATAACTATTACAACTGTTGATATGAATTATGCTAACTAATAAAATATACAGTGAACAACTAATGAGAGATCAAACTGGATTTTGACTTTTTAGCAAATGGTTACTGGTTTTCTGTGTTTAAACTACCTTGACTAGCCTAATGTAAGTTACTAGAACTGATTTTACTCTATGATCCTAACTATTCCACAGACTCCACTACTAAACCAAACACCCCTATTAAATCTGTATAAATGAGATTTTTTAAGCAAATGGAAGATTAAAACTATTTCACTGATCCAGAAGGTTGCAACATGGTAAGATAAGTCAAATTAAGCACACAAATAACATTGATGACAGAAAAAAAAACAATAATCACTATCAAGCTAATTTAACTGTGAAAAGGGAGATACAAAGCTATTGTGAAAACTAATGAACAAATAAATGATATTTAGCAATATCCTAACTCTAATACACCAATTAAGCATGCAAACACAGAAAAAAGCAATATAAGATAATAAACAGTAGAATGCAATAAATTGGTAAAAAGCTTACAAAGAGCTATCCAAGCTAAAAACCATGAACTAGGGATCAAAACCACTTCCTAATACTCCCCATGGAGTTCTAAACCAGAAGTCCTTCCATTAGAACCCTGCTCCTTTGCTTCTTCTTGTCTCCTTCTTGATTTTTTATTTATTTTGCTATTTTTTTTTTGTATTTTTTTTTTGAGAATTTAAACTAAACTGTTTTATAAGCTTTTAGAAACTTGCCAAAGCTTATAAAGTAGCTAAACTGAGCTCAAAGGAAAGAAAAACAACATCTTTTAACCACCAATAAGCTAACTGGAAATTACAGAACTTTCAACACAAAGTAATTTGAAGAAACTTAGATTTTTTATTAATGAAAGTTTGAATTACACTAGGAAAGCTCAGAATACAACTTTGATGCTAAAATTAACTCTTAGAAACTAAACTAACATTAATTCGACAATAATGAAAAATAAGCTAAAAATTACACACTGTCTTCTCTGCTACAATACCCCATTTATAGATGTGAATTAGGGTTTAGGGACCTTCTTTGTCTTTTCCCAGCAACAATAACAACCATTGGATGATAGAGATTTAATCTCCACCATTCTTCAATTTTGGCGCCAAAATCAATTTGGCTTTTTGCTTCTGATAACTTGTGCAAGGGTTGTAATTTTGGACTGGGGTGTTTGGAGTGGGATGAGAGGGTACGAGGTGGGTGATGGTGATGATGGGGGAGGGTGGTGTGTTGCAGCGAGAATCCAGGGAAGGGTGGATAAGGGTGTGGTGATGTGGAGAGGGAAAAGGGAGGTTCGACCCTTGTTGACCCTGGTAATAAAAACGTGGNTTTTTTTTGAGAATTTAAACTAAACTGTTTTATAAGCTTTTAGAAACTTGCCAAAGCTTATAAAGTAGCTAAACTGAGCTCAAAGGAAAGAAAAACAACATCTTTTAACCACCAATAAGCTAACTGGAAATTACAGAACTTTCAACACAAAGTAATTTGAAGAAACTTAGATTTTTTATTAATGAAAGTTTGAATTACACTAGGAAAGCTCAGAATACAACTTTGATGCTAAAATTAACTCTTAGAAACTAAACTAACATTAATTCGACAATAATGAAAAATAAGCTAAAAATTACACACCGTCTTCTCTGCTACAATACCCCATTTATAGATGTGAATTAGGGTTTAGGGACCTTCTTTGTCTTTTCCCAGCAACAATAACAACCATTGGATGATAGAGATTTAATCTCCACCATTCTTCAATTTTGGCGCCAAAATCAATTTGGCTTTTTGCTTCTGATAACTTGTGCAAGGGTTGTAATTTTGGACTGGGGTGTTTGGAGTGGGATGAGAGGGTACGAGGTGGGTGATGGTGATGATGGGGGAGGGTGGTGTGTTGCAGCGAGAATCCAGGGAAGGGTGGTTATGAGTGCTCAAACACTCATCATTTTTGGTCTAATATAAACTGCAAAACATACAAAAACACTCAATAATGCATCAAAATAAGTGAAAATATTCCAGGATTGTGTTTTATGTGTTTTAGATGCAAAACGTTTAAAAACGTGTGAAAAACGTACAAAGTTTGCAATTTTGGCAGTTTCAGTCCCCCAACTATCTAATTTTGACAAAACTAGTCCCTGCGCATTTATTTTGTAAGAAAAGTCAACCCAAATCTTTTTTAAAATAATAATTTAGCAAAAATAATACTTGGGTGAATTTTTCAGAAAATTACAATTTTACCCCCTAAGAATCCAAAATGACATAAAAGGTCCTTTAAGTTTTAAAAATGCAAAAATTATCAACTTTGGTCCTTGTGTTATTATTATATGGCAGGTTTAGTCCTTAAAGAAAGTTTGAAAAGTTGGCAGTCAAGGCCCCTCTAGAATGCAGCTTTGACAACTTGAGTCCTTGGGCTTATTACAACTAAAAACCAAACCCATAAACCCATAACCAAACTTAACCCAATAAACACCCTTATAACTCCTAACAACCCAACCCCTTAACCCTTCCCTTGGCCCAATTTACCCCAGCCCAAAGCAAAAACAAACATCCCCCGTTTTTATAACTCCCTCCAGTCAACACCCCCTTTTGACCTTCACCTTCCCTCCCAACAATATCCCCTGAAACCAGGGACTTTTCTTCCACCTCCATATCTCCAGCTCACTCTCCCCATACCATGTCTCCCTTGGCTCCCAACACATCCAAGATGCATTTAATTATTCTAAACCTAACACTCCACACCCCAACTGCCAAATCCAATTTTCCCGCCAATTTGCCATTCAATGGCTAGGATCATTTTGACCAATCCAAGGGCCGAGAATACAAGTGGGAAAGATAGAGAAAGACCCCAAGGTTTATAAAAGTGAAGAAAATGGAGGAGTTAGTTAGTGGTGTTAGTAGTTTTAGTGTAAATTAGTAGTAGCTACAATAGGTGTAATTTAAATGTCTTTGTAATGTTTTGATGTTCCCTCTAATGCAATACTGCTTTCAATTTAATAAAGTTTCAGTTTTATGTCAAATTCTCTTAACCATTTTAGGCCATTTTAGTATAAGCTCTTAAATCCTTTAAAGCTCTCATTTTTAAGTTAGTTTAAGGTTCATTAAGCTCAGTTAAACCTTTTATAAGCTTTTTATTCCTTCGAAAATTTAGTTTAGATAAAATTCCAAAAATAAAATCTAAAATAGGCTTAAAAATAAAAATAAAAAAAAAAGAAATAAGTTGAGGGATAAGCTTCCATTAATAGCTCAATAACCTCACTGATAAGCTCAGAAGAGTCCCTTGATAACTTTCGTGATTTATCTCATACCTAGCTCATTTCCATTTTGCCTCATGCCGCCTTTGTTCAAGTAAGTTTATCTTAAAGTTTGCATCTTATTACATTAGCTTATTTGTAGGTAAGGTTGATTTTTTTATAGCTTACTTTGCTCTTATATGCCATTTAAGCTATGTTGTAAGCCTGTGTTTAGCTTATTATCCTGCCTTTGAGTGATGTTTGCATTTTACTGCCTGTCATTTTAGGGTAATCTCCCTACTGTATGTTCTTGTGTTTTCTTGTGTGAAATTTTCAGTAGCCTGCCTCCCCAGTTAGTGTATTCAAGTCTGTTTCCTAGCTTAAAAAGTTGTGTAGTAAACTTAGAATCATCCAGTTGTAGTGTAAATCACCACTTTAAGTGGGTGTTTGGTTAAGTTAAGTTCCAATATGATTTTGTTTGCTTGCTCTGTTCTCGTTTTCGTGCATTAATGGGACTCCCCTAGTTTATATTATGTAGTCATTTGAGTCATAAAATTGCAAATCCTTTCAATTTAAAAAGTCAAATATCACTTTAATTCTCAAATGTTTTCTTCACTGTTGTATATTGATCTAGTGTTGCATAATCATGCAAAAAGTTAGCATAAGTTGTTGAGAATAGGTTTGCTTTAAGTCATAAGAGGTTAATACATTCATTCTCAGTCATCTAGGATCAATCTAAGTCAGCCAAAGTCAACTTAGCCAAGTTTTCTTAAAAAGTCAAAAATTCATGTAACGAGTTTTTTGAATTAATTTTGTGAATTTTGTGTAGGCTCATGTTGAATTCAGGCCTTAGTGCTTTTAGGTATTATTATTTTGTTGCTTATCTGCTTAGGGTATTTTTATTATTTTTATCTCGAATTCTAACTGCTTATTTGTGGTTACTTTGACTTTTTTTCAAAAACCTCCCCTGCTGGCAGGGTGAGCAGGCCTTGTAGCCTCTTTTCATAAGCTCAAAAAAGTTCCTTTAGTGAAGCTCTGTTGTGATCCTGTGGGGTTTTTGGAAACCCCCACCATCGCAAACTGCTTATCGCTTGTACTCATTTCACTCCTCTATTGCTTATCCTTATTTGCTTATTTTGGTCCACCCATGTTGACCATCCCTAATAAACATACACTGAGCCATCAGTGACGTTGGAGCCAAATTCACAAGCTCGTTTTTGAGCTTGTCTGTGGGTTCCTTAAGTGAGTCATGGGTTCTTTGAGAAACTCATAAATCCCCACTTTCTAGTTCATTAGCTAATTTAGCTTTTAGCTTATTAGAATACAGCATTGAAACTAGGCCTCAAGTCCCCCTTTGGTTCTGTGTATAGGCAAGTGTAATGGATTTGCTTATCTCTTATTTTTATTAGCTTAACCCTGTGGTTTTCTTGTGGTTTAGCTTATTCCTAGCCACTATTCACTGGTTTGCAGCTTCTTTTACTCTCTTGGATTCAGTGTATAAGCTTGTTTAGTAGCTTGTTGCAGGCCAAAAATGCCATTGTTAAAGCTTTAGGCTTACTGTTGTGGAAACTAAGCTTAACAAGGCTTATTTCAAAAATTTTTAAAAAGTTTTTTCTTTATTAAAGTTCATAATTTGTTGTTTAAATGTTTTTGTAAAAAGAAAAATATTAAAAATAAAAAGTTTGCAAAAGGGTGTGAAGTGGGATTCGAACCCTGGTCAATTGGTTTATACCTCAAACAGAGCCAAGCACCATCCGTCCTAGTGTATTATTAGTGTGTTAGTTTTCATTATTTATTTATATATACTATTAGTCCTAGAAGCTTATTTAGCTTATAAGCTGATTTCCAGCTTATTTAATAAGCTGTCACCCTCTTTTGTATTTTTCCTAAGCTTCTTTATATCTTTAAGTATTTTAGAAAAAAGTTTTAGAATTTTTACTTTTCATTTACTATTTATTATAATTTAAATAGTTTAATTAGTATTTAATAGTTTTTAATTAATAATAATTAATATAATAGTGTAAAAATATTTTTCTTTTCCAATAATTTTCTTTTGTCACTTTGGTTCCGTAAAAAGTAATTTTCATATCCGTAGTTTTTTTATTTCTTAAAACTCGCGTTTTATTTTGTACATTAACGTAATTTAAATTAACTGTCGCGTTTTTAGATTAAACGTTTCTCATGCCTTAAGTTTCAACTCTTGTTTAGCAGCTCATTTCATTATTTCCTTAGTGTAATCAATTCAACCCTTTACTCAAATTCACCCGATCACAACACACGTTTTCGATACAATTCACACCTCACCTGGGGAATAAACGACCCGGGGATATTCTATACTCCTTGGACACTTGCATTGAGCTCTAGATAGTTGACTTTAGTTGACCAATTCCTTGGTTGACTTTTGTTGACCGTTTCTGGGCCAATGCAGGTGGAATAAGGGTGTGGTGCGCATGTGAGAGGCAGAAACGGGCAGGTTCGACCCTTGTTGAACCCTGGTAAAAAATCGTGGGAGGTGTGGGATGATGTAAGGGCACGGGCCATGGGCTGAAGGCTTTGGGCCACAGACTTTTTGTTAATGGGTTGGATTTGGTTGTGTTTATTTTGGGTTAGTAATAAAAAGGGTTGGTTTGGTTTAGTTATAAGCAAAGCCCAAGGACCATTTTTGTAATTTATCCAAACCAAAAGGACTGATTTTGCACATTTTCCAAAATATTACAAGGACCAAAATTCCCAATTATGAATAGTACAAGGACCAAAAATTCCATTTTCCACTTTTGAAACCCCAAGGACCATTTTTGTAATTTTCCCAAAGTTCAGGGGCCTTTTCTGCCAATTGCCCAAAAATTCATTCAAGGACCAATTTTGACAAGTTAAAATATTTCAGGGAACTTGAATGATAAAACTCCACAATTTTGGATTCCAAGGACTAGTTTTGCCAATTTTTGAAACTTGGGGGACTGAAACTGCCAATTATGCAAACTTTGCTCGTTTTTCATTTGTTTTTAAACATTTTGCATCTGAGAGATATAAAACACGATCCTTGGATATTTTCTGCATTTTGATGCGTTTTTGAGTGTTTTCCGATGTTTTGGCAGTTCAGATACGGTAAAAATGATGAGTGTTTGAGCACTCATCAGTACCGTTTCAACTTTCAACAATACATGGGTGGGTAATGTTACAAAACGGGTTCCGATTAGCACGTGCCATTTTTAGTAGACTTGGATTGACATGGACTAAGCTGGATTCGCAAGAAACTTTTCCTTTTTAATATAAATATTTAATTTGTTAATCATATTTTTAAATGTAATTACAATAATATAGCCGTATAACCAAATAATCCACAATAGCATAAAATTGAAGTATAGATAATTGAATATTTGAGTCTTTACAAGTTTGGATGTTCCATCATATATAACGAGTCATAATAGCAATTCCCATTTCATGAATATTTAAATAGGGGCATTAGTAACATAAGCAAGGCAATACAAGTTTAGTTATCGTCCACAAGTCGCGGAAAATTGGCTTTTAGCCTCAGTACTAGCAGTTGGCTGTGAGTTTGTCGTATGAAAGTCATCTAATGGTCTTTGCTATGAAAGACTTATGCAAATGGTGAGTTAAATTTATGTAATCCTAATATTAGTGGAACAACCATAGTAACTTGAACAATCTTATCTGACATATTAGTGGAAAAAAAATCTTGAACAATCTCATCTAACCTATTAGTGGGAAAAAAATATGAATCAACTAAATAGGTTGAAATTTCCACCTCTACTTAGAAGTAGCCAATTAATGACTGCTTTAAATAAGTTACTTAAAATATGCTTTAAGTAAGTTATTGTTGTCTTGATGAGAATTTAGCTGGTCTTGCTTTCTATTGTGTTCTTGTGGATACATTAATAACTATTATTTCTCATATAAGATGAACACTCATTTCACCCCAACTATATTGAAGTTCCTTATATGTTTTTTAGGAGCAAGTTGAGCAATAATGGAAGAAGAGCCAATTGGAAGACTGTTGCTTCAAGGTGATGATTTTTTAGCTTCTACAAGGTTTCAAATTTATAAATTAGAAAGAGAAACATATTGTAAAGTAATGAACAAGAGTAAAGAGAAGAGAGAATTATTATTGAACGATCAATACTGGAGGTTACAAATGGATGTATTTATAAGGGTGATAGTCTAAACCCTAACTTGTTCCTAAAGAATAGGATGAATAGACATACCCCTTAAACCCATACATAATTTATAATACTCCTCCTTGGATATTCATCGTTCATTACACGCCATTAACTGCCTCATTAAAAACCTTATCAAGAAAAACCCAATGGGATAAAAACTTGATGAAGGAAAAGAGTGCAGTACGCATAATGCTCCTCCACAAATTAATGCATATCTTTTAAGCGTCGAAGGCCGATCTTCCAAACCAGTAGCTCAGAAACTCTTGTTGGCAAAGACTTTGTGAATAAATCTGCCAAATTGTCACTTGATCGAACTTGACGAACATCAATAACTCCATCCTTTTGTAGATCATATGTAAAGAAAAATTTCCGAGAAATGTGTTTTGTTTTGTCTCCTTTGATATATCCTTCCTTGATTTGAGCTATACATGCCGCGTTGTCTTCACATAACATGGTTGGATTTCCTTTAATAGACTCGAGCCCACATTCTTCTTGGATGTTTTGAATCATCGATCTTAACCAAAATCATCGATCTTAACCAAACGCACTCTCGACCAGCTTCATAAAGTGCAATAAGTTCAGCATGATTTGATGATGTTGCAATTAAAGATTGCTTTGTCGACCTCCAAGAAATTGCAGTGTCTCCATATGTGAAAACATACCCTATTTGGGATCGTGCTTATGTGGATCAGACAAGTAACCAGCATCAGCATATCCAACCAACTTTGATTTCGAATTCTTTTGGTAAAATAATCCCATATCACGGGTACCACAAAGATAACGGAATATGTGTTTGATTCCATTCCAATGTCGGCGTGTTGGTTCGGAACTATATCTTGCTAGTAAGTTTACTGAGAATGCAATATCTGGACGTGTATTACTAGCAAGCTACATCAAAGCCCCTATCGCACTTAGATATGGTATTTCAGGACCAAGAATGTCCTCATCATGTTCTTTTGGGCGGAACGGATCAAGTTCCCGGTCAAGTGAACGACCGGCCATTGGTGAGCTTAGTGGATGAGCTTTATTCATATTGAATCGTTTCAATATCTTTTCCGTATAGTTTGATTGATGGACAAATATTCCACTTGACAAATGCTCAATTTGCAAGCCTAGACAAAACTTTGTTATACCAAGATCTTTCATTTTAAATTCATTCTTTAACAAATTTGCAGTATGTTCAGTTTCATCAATATTTCCGATGATATTTAAATCATCAACATACACTGCAATGATTGTGAAGCCCCCCCCCCCTTTGATCTTTTGATAAAAACACACAGACTTATTTGATTACTTTTGTATCCTTCTTTTGAAAGATATTCACTCAGGCGATTATACCACATTCGTCCTGATTGTTTTAGACTGTATAAAGATCTTTTCAATTTAATTGAAAACATTTCACAGGGTTGAGATTCACAAGCTTCTGGCATTTTCAATCCTTCGGGGATTTTCATGTAAATGTCACTATCAAGTGATCCGTACAAGTAAGCTGTGACAACATTCATAAGGCGCATTTGAAGCCTTTCAACATTTGCAAGACTAATTAAAAATCTGAGAGTCGTTGCATCCACAACAGGTGAATATGTTTCTTCATAATCTACCCCGGGTATTTGTAAGAAACCTTGTGCTACAAGTCGTGCTTTGTATCTCACAATTTCATTTTTCTCGTTTCTTTTTATAGCAAATACCCATTTATAGCCTACCGGCTTCACATTATCTGGGGTTAATATCACAGGGCCAAATACTTGGCGCTTTTCAAATGAATCTAGTTCAGCTTGTATGGCATCTTGCCATTTTTGCCAAACTTTTCTTTGTTGACATTCTCTAATAGATATTGGCACAGAAACTTCAAAATTTATTATTTCACAGAAATTCTCAGATTTTGGCATATGCAAAAATTTCATCAACACATGTTTCATTACGATTCCATGTTGTACCATTTTGTACAAAGTTTATTGAGATCTCATATTCATTAGGTACATGACCATTCTCAAGAGATTTTTCCACATTTTCTGTGTTATTATTAATCTCTTCTGGGATATTATTGATAACAACTTCTTGGACTTTGCCAGTTGTATTATGCTCTTTCCTTTTTCTTGGATTTGTATCCTTAGAACCCATTGGTCTTCCACGCTTTCTGCGTATATTTGACTCATTCAGAGTTTCAGGAATATCAATCGGAGAAGGCGCATTTAAAGCTGGAATATATGATTTTGTAACTCTTTTTGTATCTGTAAATGCATCAGGCAATTCATTTGCTATTCTTTGCAAGTGAATGAGCTTTTGAACCTCCAATTCACATTGACCACTCCGAGGGGCAAGAAAAGATATTTGTGATGCATTCCAAGTTACCTCTTGTTTGTCCAACTTTTTATTTTCTCCTCCTAAGATTGGGAATATTGTTTCATCAAACTGGCAATCAGCAAAACGTGTTGTAAAAACATCTCCAGTCAATGGTTCCAAGTAATTTATGATTGATGGAGAATTAAAACCAACATAAATTCTCAATCTTCTTTGAGGTCCCATCTTTGTTCGTTGTGGTGGTGCTATTGGGACATAGACACCACAACCAAAGACTTTTAGATGAGACAAACTTGGTTCTCTTCCAGAAACCAGTTGGAGAAGAGAATACTTATGAGATGCACTTGGTCTTAATCTAATAAGAGCAGCAGCATGTAAGATAGCATGTCCCCATGCAGAGGATGGCAATTTTGATTTCATAAGTAGTGGTCTAGTAATAAGTTGTAATCTTTTTATTAAAGATTCAGCTAGACCATTTTGTGTATGCACATGTGCTATAGGATGCTCAACTACAATCCCGATTGACATACAAAAATCATTAAATGATTGAGATGTAAATTCTCCTGCATTATCAAGTCTTATTTTTTTGATTTGATAATCTGGGAAATGTGCTCTTAATTGAATTATTTGGGCTAATAGCCTCGCAAAAGTAACATTTATTGATGCTAACAGACAGACATGGGACCATCGGGATGATGCATCAATTAATACCATAAAGTATCGAAATGGTCCACACGGAGGAGTAATTGGCCCACAAATGTCTCCTTGAATTCTTTCTAGAAACAAAAGAGATTCTTTTTCAAGTTTATTGATTGAGGGCCTAGTTATCATTTTTCCAAGAGAGCATGCTCCACATGATAATTCTTTTGATAATAGGATCTTGAAATCCTTTAGTGGATGCCCATTTGAGCTCTCAATTATTCTCCTCATCATAATATCACCCGGATGACCCAATCGATCATGCCAAAGGGTAAATATTTTGGGATCTATACCCTTTCGGGTAGAAACCATATTTATTTCTGTCTGATTGATGTATGTAAAATACAATCCAGAAGATAGACCTTTCATTCTTTCCATTATGGTCTTTTTTCCATTTTTAATGGATGTAATTTGGAGATACTCAACATTATTTTCATTCATGGTTTCAAGATGATAACCATTGCGTCTTATATCCTTAAAACTTAGTAGATTTCTCCTGGATCTACTAGAATATAACGCGTGTGTACCTTTAGGTAACACAATGCAGGCTTTGCCAGAGCCTTCAATCAAGTTGCTAGTACCACAAATTGTGTTGACATTTGCATTTGCTATATGAAATTCATAAAAATATTTTCTGTTTTTCAAAATGGTATTTGTTGTTCCACTATCTACTAGACACTCGTCTTCACCGTTTTCCAAAATGCTTTTCTTATCCTTGAACATAAAATAATAAATAAATAAATAAATAAATAAGCATTTCAAAGTAAAAGAAAACTTTAAGGAAATACTTCATTAATTAAAATTCAATACATGAGTAACAATGCTAGAACAAACCTAGCTTGTTCAACACAAAATTTAAACTTAAACACTTATTGCGGAAAAATAAAAATGCAACTAGATAGCTAGTTATTATTTCCATCATTGGAGAAAGAAGCAACAACGTCTTCGACATCATCAAAGAAATCTGAGGAGTCGAAGCGCACATTGGGATTTGGCTCAATATCATTGAAACTATCAAAGAAGTTTGTTTCATCATTGAAATTATCAATGAAGTTTGTTTCAATTTCTTTTCCTTTCTTTTTGAGTGATGCTATCAACAAAGTGTCTTGAGGTACGACACTGTTTTGCCCAATGAGTGTTCATGCCACATCTGTGGCAAGCATTTCCAGAATGTTTAGGAGCTTGATTTGCATCCTTTTGCCTTTATCATATTTTTTTCTTGAAATCGTATGGTTTAGGATTATAACCACAATATTTCAACCACGTCCACGGCCATGGCCACGACCTCGTTCATTCCACGGTTATTACCATATTCATGACCCCGACCCTTGACATTTGATGTTACATGCACTTCAGGCAATGCAGTAGAACCAGTGGGGCGTGCTTGATGATTTTTCATCAAAAGCTCATTTGATGTTGATGTTGCATGTACTCGCTGACACTTTTAAAATCTTGCAACCTGAGGTGCATCCAGTCATAGCGAGCTTTAGGAAGGATTACTTGTTTTTGATGATCAAACCTTTCCTTTAAACTTTCATAATATTAACGGGTCTTTCATCGTTAGATATTCCTTTTTTAGGTCCTCATGAAGATGATGTCGCAGGAATATCATGGCTTTGGCACGTGCTTGTGCAGAGGCCTTATTTCCAGTTTGGATCATTTCTCCCAATTCTTTTGCAGTTAAATGGATCTCAGCATCAAGAGTCCAAGGGAGATAGTCTTTTCCAGATATGTCAAAAACAGCAAAATCGATATTCGAAATCTTTGAATTTGACATTTTTTTAACTACATAAGAAAAACAATTATCATATTAAATTTACATATATCACCGCAAAATATAAAAGGATTACTATTAACTTTATAGTTCGTAGTACCATGTAGTTAAAAAAAACAGAGCAGCGTAATATAATAGTTGCACACATGTTCAACTCAATTTAGACACATCAGAAAGTTGAAAAACAAGTTTTTTTTTTTTTTTTTTTTTTCATTATTATAAATTTATCTAACAGTATGTCATGGATAACAAGTTTAACAAATAACAACTATTGATAAAATCATGTTAATGATGAACATTAATTTATTATTAATCTAACGGTATAACATTTATAATATAAATGGTATGACATAGACAATTATAATAAAAAATACAACTAAATATGACATAAACGAATGCAACAAATAATTACAAAATTAATAACAATAAAAGTTAGTGATCAAATTGGAACTTGAGGTTCCAATATTCTTTTTCAACATAACACAAGGTTACGATTTTTTTCTTTTTTTTATGATATTTTTTTCAGTCATAACATGAGGTTATGATTTTTTTCATATTGATTCTTGAAAGATCCATAATAGAACCTTTTGAAAGAACCATATTAGAACTTTGAGGTTCTATAATTTTTTTTCAACATAACATGATGTTGCATTATTTTTATTTTCTCTTTGTAGTCACAAAAGAACATTTATTGTTCTTCATAACTATAAAAGAATATCAATAGATGAACATGAAAGTAAAAAAAAAAAAAATTGCAATTCTCTTTATGTAATTACTATAGAACATGAATTGTTCTTGTAAATTACAATAGAGATCAATAATTACATAAATTACTAATCTTACTGATCTAGGATGAGCAATAAACAAATCAAAAAAAATATGACATATAAGTACATGTATACTGTAATATGTTATTGAAAAATTCTCTAAACCTATTCTTGTTTAGAACAATATTTAGTACAACTGTGTTGTACGTAGGAGTACTTAACTGTGTTTAGAGCAATATTTAATACAACTGTGTTGTACACGTATTGTGAAAACTAGTAAGAATAACATAGTACTATCACATAAAAAATATTAAAAAAAAATAAGGATAACCTGCCGAATGAAAAAAATATATATATTAATTTTTTTTCTTTTACCTCTTTTTGCTTATAGCAAAGATCGTGCTGATAACGTATTGTAAAAGTAATGAACAAGAGTAAAGAGAAGAGAGAATTATTATTGAATGATCAATACTGGAGGTTACAAATGGATGTATTTATAAGGGTGATAGTCTAAACCCTAACTTGTTCCTAAAGAATAGGATGAATAGACATTCCACTTAAACCCATACATAATTTATAATAAAACATTATATTTGGCGGCCAAGTGATTGCAAGAATCACATATAAATGAAGCAATTGTAATGTTCGATCAAATTGAGCTTCCTTCAGTATGTGGATAAATCGTATACATATATATTTTATGATTGAGTTAAACCAAAATTGTTGTGTGATATAAACAAAATACATGTACATATATACATGTGTTCTTAGTTATATAATATTAGCTTCGATGTCCTTTGTTTTAAGTACGTATTTATTGCATTCATACGCAAATGCAAAACACGACATTTGATTATTTTCTTATTGTAAGACTATAAGTGTACATTGACGGTATCACTAAACCCGGTATCCTTTGATCATGTCATATTTGATTATTACATGCTGAGTATGTTTTAATATGTAATTAAAACTCTATAATGTATAGAAGAAATGATTACCTATAAAAAATACAACACTATTATTAAATAATTAACATTTATTTGAATGTATACCATGTATATAATACAACAACTTAGACTAAATATTGCAACAACAAATATAGTTATCTTTTGAATGCAACACATGCATTTGGCACAACTATGTACGAAAAAATACATACAATTTTGAAAATATTTAATGTAAACTAATATCATCACAAAATTAATTAACCCCCCGTCTTTAAATATGAATTAATATCGGCAAATAGAATCAAAATAAAATAAAAGTCGTAAATGTCTTCTTATTAATAAATAACTTATAATTCTAAAAGATCACTAACATCCATACATAACTAAATTAAAATGTAAATTATAAAGCATGCCCGCCCATCGAGCGGGCTTCGAAAACTAGTATATATATATATATATAATCCATTTTAGTCAAGTCTCGGTTATTTCAACATTTGTAATAGGTTGCTATGATTATTGATTATGTAAACATTTAGGATGAGTCCAATACTCGTCCAATGGGCCTAAAGCCAATTCGTTTAGGATAAGGAAGGAGAAAGGGATGTTGCCCTAGCTCCTCTCCTATAAATAGGAATGCATGTAATCATTTCTATTTGTTGGTTATTTCAATACACTAAAGAAACTCTTGCACTTTTTTTCTTCATATTTGTTATAATCAACCAAACTCTATTTCTCATCTCATTTCTACCAAATCTATACTTGTGTTTGCAATATGGTGACCTAACAAACTAGTATTAGCTATTAGATATGCAAAAATCCATTGTGGTACTGCCGAGCCACGTAATGTGACGAACAACTATCTAAGTTTGTGGTTACCTAAGAATGATGGAGATCTGTTAGGTCCCGAACCACATTCCCTGGTGATGGAGATTGTGCTATACTTTGTTATGGATTTTGCATAATCTTAATACATCTATGATTAAGTGTTAGATATGCAAAAAGTGATGGTGTCTTTGTATTATCTTTGTTCTGGATTCTGGGTAGACAGATGAAGTTAATCTTAAGTTTTTAAATGCCTTTGAATTATATAACCATTTGTGTGATTTTGAATGTATCACAGGTGATACCTCATATTTTGTATATATGTATCACAGTTGATACCTAATATCTTGTATCTAGAAAAGTGTTTGCATTGGCAAACTCTTTGGGCCAATCACTAAGCCCAAATTATATTTAATTATTGGACTATTAAAGCAATAAACATTTAGCCCATAAATAATCTTACTAAGATTTTCAAAACAATCACTAAGCCTAAATTTTTAACATATCACCAGTGATGAAAAAAATACTATACATAAATTAGACATAAAAAAAACTAAAAATATACATTAAAAAAAATTAAAATAATCATATCTCCAGTGATGAAAAAAATACTAGACATAAATTAGAATAAATAAAAATACAAGGACCAAAACTGTAAAATTGCACAAAAAATACCCAAATACCCAAATTGCTTAACCGACCGTTATGACCTAGATCTGCAACATAAACCATTAGTTAAAAAACTCACACACACGATCTATAAGTCTAACAATCAAAACCTACATGGTGAATCAATCTCTGAAAAACATAAAAATGAATGAATCGAAAGCTGAAAAACAAGATAAGGGAAAGAACATTGAAGAAAATTTGGATAATGGTATGACACTCATTTCAATATTATTTATATATTTATTGTTATTGTTTCCTTTGCTTATTTTCCTGTTTAAACTTGCTTTTTAGGTCTTTAATATATTAGTTAAACTTTTGTCAATCTAAAACCTAGCTTATTATTGTCTTTTTTAGCTTATTATTGTCTTTTTTTTAGGCCTTTAATATATTTATTGTTATTGTTAAACTTTTTTAGCTTATTTATTGTTAGGTCTTTAATAGATTACTTTAAGGTGTGTTTGGTACAAGTTCTGTTTTATAGTTTTTAAGTTAGAATAAATAAATAATGCAATGAGCTGATTATTGAAGATTAGTTTATTAGACTAAGTTATCTACTGAATTATAAGAGAATGTGATGTAGGCAATAGGTTAATTAAGAAATGTAATGTAGGCAAGAGGTTATTCTTTCAAATTAGAGGTTAAGCTATATATCAAATCTTTGTTCAACAACTGACTGTTTTGGGATCTTAGATTTAGTTATATAAGAGCTTATGTTTGTACATTTTGGGATATACACTGTAATTAATATATGTACATTTTTCACAATATTTTTTAATTAAAATTCAAAGAATGATAACTTATATGTTGCTTGTTATATAAAAAAAATGCAGATAATGTAAGAAAAACAAAAAGAAAAAAACAGTTACCAAGATTAGGATGTAAGAAAAAATGTTGTAAATTTTTGCATCCACTATTAGCAGCACAAGAAGCAAAGAGAATGAAAAAGCTGATGAAAGAAAAAAGTTAGAGGAAGAAGCAGGAAAATTAGACGAAGAAGCAGCGAAAGCCGATGAACAGGTTAGTTGTTTGTAAAAATTCATTATTATGTTAATGTGAGATCACAAGTATCACTAGTGATATCACAAGTATCACTAGTGATATCACAAGTATCTCTAGTGATATAACAAGTATCACTAGTGATATCACAAGTATCTCTAGTGATATAAATAACTGCCATTGACCTATAACCTTGTTTACATAAAATATCAGGTTGAAAAAGAAGCTTCTGTAAAAAGAAAAGAAGCTGACATAAAAGCTGATGCAAAGAGAAAAGAAACTGAAAAAGATAAAAAGAAAGTAGTTGAAGACAAGAAGCGTGAAAAATCAAAAGTAAAAAGAAAAATAGATGAATCTGAGAATGCTGATATGGATGAAAATGATATAAAGAAGAAAAGAAAGGTGTATACAATATTGAGGGCAATGGCAACAGTTAAGCCCCTTTTTGAAGCAATGCATGGGTTAAGCAAAGAAAGAAAGAAAGAAATAAGAAAGATGGGGTTCGGAGACTTGATTGATTTTCCAATTAATGAAGTACCAACAAGGCTAGCATTTTATGTAGTAGACAGCCTCGATGTAGAAGGAATGAACCTTAGGCTTCCAACGGGTAACTTACAAATTTCTCCACAAACAGTGAAGTTTGTTCTTTGGTTACCAAAGGGATCAAGGAGGTTGGAAAGGAATGAAGGAGAAAGAGAAAAGAATGATCGATTTGAGCAAGAATGGAAGGATCAATACAAAGATGGAAAGAAGTTGACTATAAATTCAATATCAAAGCAGATATCAAAGACAACAAACACAGATTTCATCTTCAGAATTAACTTTTTGATGCTAGTTGCAAATATATCGGGAGAATGTGATAACAACCATGTTGTAAAAACCACGGTATTGGAAAACATTCTTGAAGAAGATGACGTGATAGAAATAGACTGGTGCAGTTATGTGTATGAATGTGCAAGATCATCAAAAAAAATTTGGGCAACAAGAAAGAGGGATAGGGCGGAGGTTGTCTATTACGGCCCAGTAACATTCTTGATGGTAACTCCTAAATTTTTATTTGTTTTTTTCTTTTAAGAAACAAGTTATGATTGAAAAAAAATATACATGCATTTATTTTTTTGTGTCACATGTTTTTTTCTTCAAGTATCACTGGAAATACTATCAATTACTTACATTTGTTAAAAAAGACCATATGAGGTATCACCTGTGATACCTCATATGAATGTTTTTTACTTATTGTTTTATCTGATATAATGGTTGGTGAAACAGCTTGCATATTTACAATATACAAAGTTTGATGCAATGAATGTGCCAAGAAGATACCCAGCTTTCAAAAGCTGGAACGCAAACTTGCTGATAAGTAGGGAGACTCTTGAATTGGATGGAACAAAATACTTTGGGATGGTGGACATTATAGGAGATCTAAATAAACAAGAACAAACTGCTCAGAAGGAGGTGAGTGTATGATATCTCTTGTGATATTATATTATAATATGACTTTAAAAGTATAACTAATGATTTCTTCAACCTTAAATTGATTTACAGGAAATTTATCAGATATTAGAAGATAAAATAGAAAGCATTTTGGGTGAGAAAGAATTGTTTGAATATATTATCATAGATACTATATTCAAGTTTGGAAATGATCGAAGGCTTAATCAATATAGAGAGAGATTGAATCAGATTTTCATAAACCCAAATAGAAATTTCAAACAAAGAAGTCCGTTCTATTCATCATCAACAGAATCGATCTCTATCAAATTTGCAACAAGTGATGATGAAGATGACAACAATGGAGATGAAAACGCAGAATGTGCAGATGAAAACAGAGAACATGGAGATGAAAATGGTAGATCTATGATAGTTGATGATGATGAAGCTGACAAACATGAAGATGTGCAAGGGAATGGAAAAGATCAAGATGCGGCAAACAACGATAGTAACATAATGGATGATGCTTCAGGGAACAATGAAGTTGCAGGGAAGAAAGATGTAAGCAGTAGCAAAAACGATGAAGGTGCGGAAAACATTGAGGTCAGCAGTAGACAAAAGGATGAAGCTCCGGGAAACAATGAAGGAAAAAAAGACGAAACAAACAAGGAAACAAGTCAAAAAAATGAAGATGAAAAAATGAATGAAGAAGTAAAAGTTCCATTTGGAGAAGATGATTATTCATTCATTTTTGAAGAAATTTTGCAGAAAAGCGATGAAGAATTATACCAAGAATTGAGAGAAATACAAAAGAAACAAAAGAACATGGCTGCAAAACCGCTTGAAGAGTTAACTGATGTTGAATTTTACCAGCTTTACGTAGAGGCTGAAAGTCAGAAAAATGTAGAAGAAAAACAAAAAGATCAAGCAGGTGCATCTTCACAAAAAGAACAACAAAATGAAAAAGCAGGTCCATCTTGTGTTAAAAGTAAGGAGCACAATTTTGAGTTCACACCAGGATCTCAGCCGACATTTAATCTAGGATTTGACAGCCCAGTAGTAGGGTCAAAACCATCCAAAGAAAGAGAGTCAAATGATGAAGAAAAGGAGTATCGGTGCCTGCAATCACCCTATATGTATGAAAAAGTCAGCACAACAGAAGAGCTAACAGATGATGAAATACTATTGGCAAGAAGCATCTTCTGTATGCAAGGAAACGAAGCGTAAGATTAACTTTAATTTTTTATGAACTTTATTTGAATGTATCACAGGTGATACATAATATGTTATCTTTAAAAAATAAAATAAGTAAGTAGTATCACCTGTGATACATAAAAGAAATTAGTAATGTGTGTAGTTTCTTATAGATATCACCTGTGATATTGTGAAAAACATAGAGCAAGTTTTCAAAGATCAATCTGTAGAATTAATGAGAATGAACGTGCAATCACTAGCACCGGGATGAAGATTGAAACTCCTGTGATTGACACCTTTGCTTCAATCCTAAATTACGAGGAACGAGAGTTAGAGAAAGATATCAAAAGGCATTACTTTTATACATCAATGATGGTAAGATAAATTTAATTTAAAATTAATGTATTTATAATTGAATGTAACTATGAATTAACTAAATTTAACTTGTTTTTAATTATCAATCAGCTGCCCGGAATAATACAGAATAAGCCAGAGAGCATGGAAACCAAGATTGAAAAACAATACGAAGAGTTTGCAAAGATGGTTGTAATTCAAATGGAAGACGATATATGCAAGCTACAATTTGAAGATGTTGATTTGGCATATCATATAACTTTTATAAATTAATAAATGAATTTAGTATATTCTTTTAAAACTAACATCATTTTTACAATTTTATGATAACAGGTTTTCTTCCGAGTCATAGCACATGAGCATTACTACCTAATAGTTTTCAACATCTTGAAAGGAACATCTGTGATAATTGATAACAGTGATTCCGTTGGAACATACGAAGAAAATTACAAAGGAAACTATGAGTTTGTGGTAAGAAACACTATACTTGTGATTTTCTGAATATCACTTGTGATTTTCTGAATATCACTTGTGATATTCATAGTATCACTTGTGATATTCTGAATATCACTTGTGATATTACTCTATAAATGACACTTTGTATTTTCAATTTTCAGAGTGGTGTTTTTGCAAAACATTTGTCAACATATCTACATCCAAAAGCAAAAGAATATATGAATCAAAAAAAGAAACCAACAATCTTAGACATGAAGTGGAAGACAAAGAAAGAAAAAATAGATTGCGGTTTATACATGATGATGCATATGGAAAATTATGAAGGAAAGATAAAATGGGAAACAGGCATGCTAGAAGAAACAAACAAAAACCATCGAATTCAGACAAACAATTTGAGAGCAAAGTATGCAGCAAAGATGATGCTTCATGAAGTAAATGAAAATCAAAAAATGATGTCAGACTATGCATTGAAGTTTGCAGCCGAGAACCCAGACAAAAAAGAAGCAGATAAGATTGTCAATGAAGCAATAATGAAAAAGATTGCAGAACAAGATGAACAAGATAAAAAAGGAAAATAGTGCCAAGTGGTCACTGATTAGAGATTTAGGTTTTACGACAGTGATTTTCTTATGGTTTATCACAAGTGATACAAAGTGATAACTTAATGTTTATGTTTTAGTTTTTATAATTTCAATGCTTTATTAAATTTTATGCTAGAGAAACTCATACTTTTGCTAATTTTCTAGATATGTTTCTAGTAACTTCAATGATTTATCACAGGTGATATAACCAATGTCAATTTAAGAAATATAAAGTTGTAAAAAAAATAAAATAAGTAATAATAATAATAATAATAATAATAATAATTATAATAATAATAATAATAATAATAATAATAATAATAATAATAATAATAATAATAATAATAATAATAATAATAATAATAATAATAATAATAATAATAACAACAACAACAACAATTATAATAGTATGTTTATAGTAACTTCATAGTATCACTTGTGATATTCATAGTATCACTATAGTATCACTTGTGATAATAATTAATAATAATAATAATAATAATAACAATTATAATAGTATGTTTCTAGTAACTTGATAGTATCACTTGTGATATTCTGAATATCACTTGTGATATTCTGAATATCACTTGTGATATTCATAGTATCACTTGTGATAACAAGTAATAATAATAATAATAACAATTATAATAATATGTTTCTAGTAACTTCATAGTATCACTTGTGATATTCTGAACATCACTTGTGATATTCTGAACATATTCATAGTATCAATAGTTATATTCAGAATATCACTTGTGATATTTATCATTCTTTACCACAGAAAACTCTAAAAAAGTTATATAAACTATTTATCATTAGTAATAAATGATAAAATATTACATTGTTTTTACACCTCATAATTTACTTGGCCAATCAACAAAAAGAGTACCAACATCCATTACCAGGCAACTTGTTTCAGGCTAGCTTCTAAAGAAGTTACATTTGCCTGAAATTCCGACATTGTCCATAACAATTTGCCTGGTCTGTTAGTACTAAAATAATCTGGCCAACCTACTTCTAAACAAGTTACCAAAGCAAAGTTGCATACTGTTTACATTAAATAAAAAGACAAAATTAGCATCCACTTGGTCCTATGTTCTTTAGTTCTACCTTCTTTTTGTTACTTGCTTCATTGACGACCTTGTTCATTGTTTCTTCATCTGGGTATTCTGCAGCAAACTGGTATGCATATTCTGTTATCTTGTTTTTTTATTTCGTCTTCATTTTCCTCAAGAAGAATAATCTTTGCTGCATACTTTGATCTTAAGTTATCTACCTGCTCCCTGTGTCCTTTGTCTTTTTCATCAAGCAGTCCTGTTTTCCATTTTGTTGCAACTGTCTGTCCCTCATAGCTCCTGATGAGGCGAAAAGTGTACCACTTTTGGGGGGTCATTTAAGCCCTAAATCGTAATTATTTGATCAAATATACCCTAAATCGTTCCTTTTGTCATTTTAGGTACTTTGGAGAAGAAATCTGGAAAAGGAAGCATTTTGGACGTTTTTGGAGCATAAAAGTGAAGAAAACGACAAAGTCTCTGAATCTACTGGAACAGTACCCATGACGGCGTCAAGACTTAGGAGGTGACGCCGTCAAGCTAGACAAACGGAGGTGGATGTGAAGATTTTCCTTGATAAGCCAGAATGGAATTTTGGGACTTAAAGGGGGACGGCGTCAAGAGGCCGTAAGGAAACCCTAGCACGGCGAGGTGACGGCGTCACAACCCAAAGAGTGACGCCGTCAGATCTGTTTTCCTATATATATTTTCGCAATTTTCATTCATTGTGTGGAACTTTTTAAAGAGGAACCCTAATATGAATTTTAGCAGCTTTTTCAAGGTTTTTCACCTTGAGATCTTCCATGTAACATTGAAGATAAGTTATCAATTAATCATTCAATATGTCTATGTGTTGTTTGATTCTATCTTGTTCTTGTCTTTTGTTTAACATGCTAGGCTAGGTTTTCTTCGTGTTT
>LBNU01000860.1:5906-16587 GCA_014162995.1 Artemisia annua | reverse complement strand
ATAACAGAAAGACTTCTGGACATATCAGTTCAGGACTCGTACCGAATGGAGCTCAGTCAACTATACCAGATAAACCAACAAATCAAGAACTGGAAAACTTCTTCGAGTTCATGTTTGATGAATATTATGGTGGAAATTCGACAAATGCATCTAAACAACATTCCGCTGCACTCGCTCAAAATCAACAACCACCACAACCACAAACACAAGATGCATCTACAACAGTCGAAACTCAAGCACCAACTCCCTCAACATCATCAACATCTACTCCAGCATCTCCAGTGATTGAAATTGTTCTACCAAGAGTTGATGAGCAAAATCAAAATCCATCATTTCAAGAAGAACCAACACAATAAAATGCTACGTTAGACGAAGAAGAAGAAGTATTTGAAAATTCGTTTGCATCTGAATCAGAATCATCTTCTTCGAGGTTACATGAACCATCTAACACGCATCTGTTGAATCCAAGGTACCCTTCTACACTCAAATGGACTAAAGACCATCCAATCGATCATGTCATTGGTGAACCATCCAGGCCAGTTCAGACGAGGAGTCAGCTTGCCACCGATCTCGAACTATGTATCTATATTTGTGCTTTAAGTTTGAAAGAACCTAAGAACATTCGAGAGGCAATGGCAGAATACCCGTGGATTGAAGCGATGCAGGATGAAATTCTTTCATACAATTTACACGATAGTTGGGAACTTGTACACAGACCACTTGAGAAACGAGTTCTTGATCTTAAATGGTTGTGGAAGAACAAATTGGATGAAGAAATGACTGTAATCCGCAACAAAGCTCGTCTTGTGGCTAAAGGATATCCGCAAGAAGAAGGGATAGATGGACATTAAGACAGCTTTCTTGAATAGAACTCTGAAAGAAGAAGTGTATGTGAGTCAGCCAGAGGGATTCATCGACAAAGATCATCCAGACTACGTCTACAAGCTTAAGAAAGCCATTTATGGTTTAAAACATGCTCCAAGGGCGTGGTATGACGAACTATCATCTTTCTTGCTTAAAAACAATTTCACAAAAGGAACGGTTGATGACACATTATTTACCAAAAAATACAAAGATGATATTTTGATCGTTCAAATTTACGTTGACGACATCATTTTTGGATCAACCAATCCTAACCATTCAAAACATTTTGAAAATCTCATGAAAAGCAAATTTGAAATGTCCATGATGGGTGAACTAAAATTCTTTCTTGGTTTGCAAATACATCAATCCCCTCGTGGTATTTTTATAAATCAAGCTAAATATACAATTGAGATTTTGAAAAAACATGGAATGGAAGATTGTGATTCTGTTGGTACACCAATGGTCACTTCACCAAAAATAGGTGCTGATTTGTTTGGGAAACCCATCGATCCGAAGAAATATCGGAGTATGATTGGTTCGCTCATGTACCTAACTGCTAGCCGACCAGATATTCAATTTGCTGTTTGCTTATTAGCACGGTTTCAGGCAAAGCCTACCGAACTTCACCTCAAAGAGGTTAAACGGATCTTTCGGTATCTTCGAAGAACCATTAACATGGGACTTTGGTATCCGAAGGATTCGGAGTTTAAACTAATAGCATTTTCAGATGCCGACCATGCAGGTGATCAAGTTACAGCAAAAAGTACATCAGGTGGAGCACAATTTTTGGGTGAAAAGCTAGTAAGCTGGTCGTCAAAGAAACAGGATTGTACTGCACTATCAACCGCGGAAGCCGAGTATGTGTCTCTATCTGCGTGTTGTGCCCAAGTTCTTTGGATGCGGACACAGCTCACAGATTATGGCTTTCATTTCGACCGCATTCCTATGTATTGTGACTCGAAAAGTGCCATAGCCATCTCGTGCAACCCCGTTCATCATTCTAAGACGAAGCATATTAGAGTCCGCTACCACTTCATCAAAGAGCACGTAGAAGAGGGTACTGTTGAATTATTTTTCGTTAAGACGGAATACCAACTCGCCGATCTATTTACTAAAGCCCTTCCAAAAGAAAGGTTTGACGAATTAGTTCGACGAATTGGCATGCGAAGCCTAACCCCTGAGGAGTTAGAACGTCTTCTCGAATCTTCTTGAAAAACATTTTCAAAACCGCTTCGCTGTAAATATTTTTGAAAAAAGAAAATACAAAATTTGAAAAACCAACAAAAACAAAATAAAAAATAGAAAATTTTCAAAAACACAAAAACAATATAAAATCTAAAAATCCAAAAATATTCTTCTCACGACATGTCTCTCGTATAATCGATATTATGTACGTTTCTAGAAATGCCTTTCAAAAATGACACGGATATGTACATATGCTTGAGCGAGAGTTCATTTAAATGTTTTCTAAAACATGTCGTTTCTCTAAATTTTTCTTCACAATGGCTTTCGTATACTTCAGTACGAAACCCGAGCTTAATTGATGACTTCTTAGTATTTCAACTAAGAACTCGTTTTTCAAAGAAAGGAAAGTGCTTAATTAAAAACAAAGGTTTCAAAAACTTTTTAAGCACTTAGCCTCAAAACAAAATGACTTGTGTACATTTCAGTACATAACTCGTATTTCAAAGAAAAAACTCCCTCTAAATCCATTAAAATTGATTTTAAACTTTATGTTTAAACAATATGCTTTCTTTGAGGGGGAGTATAAAAATCAAAAAGAAAATGTTCCAATTTCATGCGAAAAAGTCCGTCTTTCTCTCCAAATGCTTTTATTTAATCAGTTGATATCAAAAATATCACGGTATGCTATTTTTGAGGGGGAGAAGACGTGATTAAATGTGATCAAAAATGTTCAAAAGTTGTGGCAGAATCTCGAGCTCGTAAGTAAAGACATAAAAGTCTTATACTAGACTCAGAATTGACTCTCGAATTGACGAAACAAAATGTTAGTATTCGAAAGGATTTATCCAAGTAGAAAAGTACCATTTCGAGAAACTCTTAATTAGATGTTTACCATGACGGGTCTAACTTCCTTTTTAGGAATGTTAACAACATCAAGTTAGTTATTAGGGCTAGTTGTCACCTAAAAGCTGATAATGGATCCCTTTAACTAAGCAACGTAAACGTGTCCCTCGGGTATATGTCTATTAAGAGTGGATCAATTCAAAAAGTGCCAACTCTACCCAACATGTGCAAATTTATCTTAACATATCATGAGCACATGTGAAGGGGGAGTATTTCAAAAGTGCAAAACTCTCAATGTGTTAACAAAAATGTGTTTTATGATCATAAACACTTTGAGAGATTTTCAAGCAAATGGTTTATGGCAACAATAGGATAGTCATGGTGATATAAGGTGACTAAGGTTAGGAAAAACCGTCCTATGATCCGCCAGAGCCGGAGGGATCTACCCAAGGACAATTCCAATAGATAGAATTTGAAGTCCTTAGGTATGATATGAAAAAAGGAGAAAAGAATGAAAGGGAAAGAAGGGGTTGAAGAATTAAAAAGAAAAGTAATGAAAAGGGTGAAAATAAATAGCCCTCCATATGTTCAACCTTAGGGCAGACACCGGGTTCAACTCATATGCTACTGGTTGTTACCAAGGTGACACCGGTATTGAAGACAAGACGTCATGGACCCAGTGACACACTGCACTTAAACCTTCTAGCCACTCGGGTATCTCTCAAAATATACTTGTTTCATTCTCACGGGGAACCATTGTAATCTGTCGACCCGTCTCTTAGAGATGGTTGATATTGAAAAGGAGGCCCTCTGCTCCATGCCTCCGCATAGGAAACCAATTGTGCACTTATTGAGTATAGAGCCCCGAGATTACATCATAAGATCTCATAGGAACACTTAACATTACTACAATGGTGGTTCTACATCAATGGACACCAGTTGTAAACTATCGAGTCCTACGCAGATCTTAGCAATCTGCCAGAACGTTTATGAGAGAATTTACTTATGTATTTCTCAATGAATGAACGGAAACTCCTACCAGGGTCAACATCAAACAGCCCTGACAGCAGGTCACTTCGGTAATCTCTTGTGGGTTACACTTAGTGTTCGCGGTGGTTTAAAACGGTCTACAGTCGTGGGGTGATCTCCAGCGACTCACCTAATCGTGGGTGTACTTCGGTATGTCTGTGTAAGCTCTTTCGGGGGGTATCCGATTGGGAACGGCCATGGTAAGGATTAGAGAAAGTCTTCACAATATGCTGTTGACGATCTCTAATTCCGAACCTGTAAGTACCGGATGCTTTTTTGCTAACTGTTTTATGCAGGTACAACCACCACACTAATTTCCACATGCTCATACATACATCTCAAAGTCAAAGGAAAGTTCTCACTAAGATCAAAGGAAAGCAACAGTCAAAGAAAGATTCTACGCCAAAAAGAAGAATCTACAAAGTTAAGTGACAAAGATCAAAGTGAAAGTACTGCGACAACAAATATATCTATGGCAAAGACTAAAGATGTATGAGCATGTTGGAAAGGCGATTAACCTACAAAGACGAAGTTGTGACGAAAGGCAGATGAATCAACCGCAACAAAGAACAAAGAACAAAGAAAAGTCATGTATCAAAGATCACAAAGCATGAAGGAACAAAGATTAAAGACTATTCTACAACGACACACAAAGTTCAACAACAAAGATGACAAAGACCAAATCACATGGAGCATCATTCGAACGACCATCCCTTAGGGGGAGATTGTTAGCATTTAAATTTTATAGAAAAAGTGATGGTCGGTCTCATATGTAATATAGTGTGTCGTGTAGGTAGAATTAGTCATTGGGCCTTGGACTAGTTAAGCTAATATGTTATAAGTTAAGACTTAAGTATAAAACCAAGCCCAAGCCCAAGCCCATCAAAGCCTTTAGGGCATCCACGAATTGTACTATATATACACCTCAAACTCTCATTTGAGGTGTGTGCTTGTATGTGTTTTATGTGTGTTTTTCTCTAATAAAAGTTCTATTCCATACGCCTCATATTATACATCAAGTCACCATATTTCTCATCTCTTTTCTACATATTATACGTGATTTAGATTGATAAAGTTGTGATCTTTACGATATAACACTTTCACATTACGTAGAATCTTTCTTTGAACTTTTCTTTGCATTGATCTTTGATGAGTACTTCTCTTTGACTTCGTGATGTATGTATGAGCATGTGGAAACTAGTGTGGTGGTGATGATAATAATGAGGTAAAGGTAGCTGCATAATAACGGTTAGTAATAAACATCCGGTACTTACAGGTTCGGAATTAGAGATCGTTAACAGCATAGTGTGAAAACTCTCTCCAACCCTTACCAAGGTTGTTCCCAAATCAGATGCCCCCGAAAGAGCTTACAAGATCTAACAAACTAGATCAACGATTGGGTGAGTCGCTGGAGATCACCCCACGACTATAGGCCATTTGGAACCACCGAGAACACTAAGCGTAACCCACAAGAGATTACCAAAGTGACCTGTTGTTGTTGTCAGGGCTGTTTGATGTTGACCCTGGCAGGAGTTTCCATTCAATCACTGAGAATCACTAATGTGAATCCTCTCATAAATGTTCTGGCAGATTGCTAAGATCTGCATAGGACTCTTAAGTTTACACCTGGTATCATTAATGATGAACAACCAGTGTAGAAGTATCATATGTTCCTATGAGATCTTTTGATGAATCTCGCAGCTCTAGACTCGATAAGTGCATATTTAGTCGTCGGAGACTAGGACGGTTTCTCTTGTTTCAATATCAACATAACCCGTAATGAGTGGTCGATAGATTATACAGGGTTCCTCGTGAGAATGAAACAAGTACCTTTTGAGGGATACCCGAGTGGCTAGAAGGTTAAGTGCAGTGCGTCACTGGGTCCATGACGTCTTGTCTTCAATACCAGTGTCACCTTAGTAACAACCAGTAGTATATAAGTTGAACCGGGCAGAGGTTGAACATATGGAGGGCTATTTCTTTTCACCTTTTCATTAACTTTTCTTTTTAATTCTTCAACCCCTTCTTTCTCCTTTCATTCTTTACTCCTTTTTTTCAATCATACCTAAGGACTTCTATTACTAAACTATCGTTGTTGTCCTTGGGTAGATCCCTCTGGCTCTGGCGGATCATAGGACGGTTTTCCTAACCTTAGTCACCTTATAACTTCATGACTATCCTATTGTTGCCATCAAACCAAATATTTGAAAATCTCTCAAAGTGTTTATGATCACGAAACATATTTTGTTAACACTTTGAGAGTTTTGGTTTCTTTTGAAGGACTTTTGGTTTCTTCACATGTGCTCATGCAATTTTTAAGAAATTTGTAGATGCGGGAGGAGTTTGCACTTTTGAATTGATCCACCTTCACTGAATAAGACCGATTCGAGACACGTTTACATCACTAGTTAGACTAGCTTGAAATTATTACCCAGCCTGGTCAAGTCCAAAGAAAGTTTCTCGAATTGGTACATTCTACTTGGACAAGTCCTATTCGAGACATGTTTACATCACTGGTTAGAACAGCTTGAAATTATTACCCGTCCAGAACAAGTCTTTTCGATTACTGACATTTAAGATTCGTCAATTCGAGGGTTATAACTGAGTCGAGCTCTTTTGAGATACAACAACAATCTTTAACCATTTTGATCACATATTAATCACGTCTTCTCCCCTCAAAAATAGCATATCCATGGTATTTTTAATACAGATTGATTAAAACATGTGTTTTTGGATAGCTTATGGGGAGAAACGTCTTGAGCATGAATTTTTCATACCGTGATTCTGTTTCTATCATTGAAAGCATGAATTTTTTTGCAACATTTTTTTATTATTATTAATCCCCCTCAAAAATAGAGTATTTTTGATAAATTTAAACCTTTAAGACTTTGAGGGAGTAATATCTTGAGCAGAATTTTGAAAAGTATTGAAAACCTTTTGAAAATTTTTGAATAAATTAGGCTCAAAATTAAAAAGACATTGATAAGCTTTTTGTGAGAAGTCTTTGTTTTTGTTAGGTTTTTCGGACTAAAATGTACAACAAGGTCATTTCTTTAAAATCACGGGTTATACACTGTTATGTGTGCATAAGCCATTATGTTTTTAGGATAAGTGCTCAAAAAATATTTAAAGCCTTTGTTTTGATTAAGCACTTTCCTTTATTTTAAGAACGAGTCCTTAGCTAAAATACTAAGAAGTTATTATGAGATTTAGATTAGACAGCAACCTTTGGAACCCATTTAAGCATGGCGCCAACGGGTTTACCTTATTTTGAAATCCATTTGTACGTTGTGTCAATCCGATACAAGGAAGTTGAATTCCAAAGAGGACTGACCGGTGTTTCATTTTGAAATAAAGCTCGTGGAATCAATGGGGATTTAAAACTCTTTTGCTTAGACAGTTGTTTCAGAAACCTGATGTCTCTCTTGGAGGATGTCTCTCTTGGAGTTTTAAAACTTGAAGAAGAAGTTTTCCATCCATTGTTGAAACTTGATGTTTCATTTTGAAAAAGTGTTTTTAAGATGAATGGAAACCTTCCAGAATTTGGATTTTTCAAAGCAGAGCTATTCTTTTGTTGTAGCGGAAGCATTTCCGAGTATGAATATTTCAAATGTTTTGAACGACTTAGCTTTGGTTTTCACACTGGCTTTACCGGAGTAAAACGAGAGTAAGGAGTTTGAAAAACTTAATTCTTTTCATTTGGAGCAATTTCATTTAAAACCTTTTGAGGAGTAAATGTTTTAGAAAAATTAGATCTCTTTGAAAACATCCTTCCTTTTTGCAAAGAATAGGTTGTAAACTGAGAAACCTTTTTAAAAAATGGTTCGGAAGATTCACCCGTGTAGACCTTCTCCGAAACACTTACTTGTGGTTTATACTCATTTGAAAGATGAGATTTTTCTTGTGACCGGTTAAGAACATCAAACTTTGCTTTTAAGGCATTGTATGAAGTTCTCAAATCATTGTATTCTTTTTGAAGAGAAAGATGATCTGATGATGCCAATTTTTCATGTAAAGAAGCATTTTGATTTTGTGCAAAATATTTTTCATATTTGTCTATTTCGATTGAAAAATTATTTTTGGCATCAACAAAATCCTTGGTTTGTTGTGAAATCGTCTTTTCCAATTCAACAATTTTCTTTTGAAGCAAAGATTTTTCTTTTTCAAAAAGATGATTTGGGGCGATCTGAGAGTCATATTTGTTTGAAATTTGATTCTGAACTCTTGATCGTTTGATTGAATCAAACAAGTTTTTGTAAGTCTCTTTTAAATGCTCATTTTCTTTTTGTAATGGTGCCACAACATGTTCCAACTCAATATTTTTTTTATCAAGTTCGTCAAAATCAGACATGATATTTGCATCATCACAAGTTTCTTCTAAAATCTTTTCTTTTTCTTTAAGCACCAATGTCAAAGAGTTTGCTGAAAACATTTTCTCATTCTTCTCTTGCAGTTTTAGTTGGAAAGAGATACTTTGTGCTTCGAGTTTTGCAAGATCTTTCTCAAACTGAGTAGTTCTTTTGACAATTCTTCTTTGACATCACCTGCTTCTTTTGAAAGCTCGGAGATTTTCTTTTTGAGATAAAGATTTTCGGATTTCAAAGAAGATGTTTGTTAAAAATTCACATTCTCATACTCATGGCTGACAGATACTGACTTGAGTGACTCTATTTGATTTGTGAAAAATTCTTTTTGAATGTTACCCCGTAATTTACCTAGTCATTAATTATCGCTAAACATGAAGTAATTTATTGTGAAGGTCTAATTAACCATTTTTAAATTTTTTTTACAACTACGAATGATATTGGTCAACTAATTATGTGACGTATCTCACATTTCATGCAAATGACACCGCACGCGTACAAACACTACATTAGTAATGACTTAAGTCCAATGATTATTTTTTTTCGGAGTCAATAACTTTGTTTTTATTTTATTTTTATAAAAACATTCACAAAAATGTATTTTTTTTTACATCTTTCTCAAAAACGCCAAATCAAGGTACCGCGACTAATTTTAACGCTTAATGGCGCTAAATCGGGCACGGTCTACATTAAATTACTGCATTACGATTCTGATAGAGTTATTTTATATGTCTTGGCATTTTATTTTGCAAGTCTCACAATGAACGCGCAAATTTGCATTTTAGCTCACGCGCACACGGCTTTTGCACCAACCGACCAAGTAAATGACCACGTCTCACACCACTACTCATTTCAGAGAGTAAACTACAAAAATTCATCCCTTGTGCATAAGCATGAACAGATTCATGCACACATGTAAGTCCATGTGATTTTTTTTATCATCTCATGTAACTAACTTAGTACCATGGTCTCAATGTCAACTAATACTTAAAAACTATATCAACAAATTTCAACTAATAAAACAAAGTGATTTCCCTACCTTGTGTCATCCAACTTGGCGTCATCCAAGATGACATCTCAGCCACTCAACATTTTGCCCAAAATGGTTAAACATCTTTGGTCCTATTTAATTTCTAGTTTGGTAACACATGCACATAAGACACTATAAAGACCAAGTCAAATGGGCACTCTTAATTACTCACCAACTCAAAACAAAAAAAAAGGCAAATGACAAAAAAATGCATCGAACTTGACACTTTTTGTGATTGTGTGTAGCCAACTATTTTTTTCCTTATTGTGTGCACTGAACTTTCAAATTTCGATCATTGTGTGCATTTTGTGACTATTCTAGCATGTAAAATGACCATTTTACCCTTCGAAATTTGAAAAAATTAAGGGTAAAATGGTCACAAAATACACACAATGATCGAAATTTGAAAGTTCAGTACACACAATAAGAAAAAAAATAGTTGACTATACACAATCACAAAAAGTGTCAAGTTCAATGCATTTTTTTGTCATTTGCCCAAAAAAAAATTCTCCTTGTTTCTTTCTGTGACCATCGACCTCCACACAAAAGCATACAAATTTCACAAACTTGAGAATTGGATACTAGGAGCTAATTTGGGTTAAGGAAATTTGGTCTTGGTCTCTCGTTTCACTCGACACAAAAATCTCATCACAGTAAGGATTTCATGCCTATTTAAGTTGTTTTATTTTTTTTGTTTAATAAATTATCATGTGCTTGACTTTAAGTACTAAGTTTAAAATGTTCAAACCAAAATATGTTTCTTGATTTTTCAATCTACTCGACACATACACATTCATACTAAAAGTGTTGTTGCTTGGAACTTGTGTGGTGATAACTGTTGTGTTTGACACTAATAAGCAAGATAAAATAGGCTAACACTTATTTAATACAAATCGACACACCTATCTTTTTATGAACTAACTTGGATATTTTGGCAAAAAGGAAATTTTAGTGTAAATATAAATAAAACACAAGTATTGGCTTACTTTGAAATAGTGCTTATTTGAAACATTTGAACCTATTAACAAATTTACAAGTTGCTATGTCTAAAGAAAACTAAATTCGAAACAAAATAATCATAGCTCACTGTAAAAGCATTAGTCCACTGTTAAAACTTTTAGCAAATATATCACAGTTACATAGCTACTTATATAATAAACATATGCAAATTACACATGGTAAGGACTTGTAGTCCAGTGGTTGTTTGCTAATTTGTGTTTATGTAGACCGGAGTTCGAAACTTGTTGCTGTCATTATTTTGTTATCATTTTAATAAATCACTTTACTATTATTTTAGTGTAGGAATTTGTTATTATAATCAAAGTATATACTTCTAAGCTTTATATCTCATTTTAGAACTTATATA
>LBNU01000858.1:24017-39077 GCA_014162995.1 Artemisia annua | reverse complement strand
GTTTCTTTAGTGGAGGATGGGTTTGAAATGGATGCAAGCAAGGTGGTTTGAAACTCCATGGCTTGATGGAGATGATTGTCCACCATGCTTTTGAAGACATAGAGGTTGTCAAGGCGGTCGTTTATCTCCTCATTGGAATTTGGAGGGTTGTTCCATAACGACGCCTCAATTTCCTCATAAGAAGGAAAGAGGGACTCAAAGTGTTGAGATTGGGATTGTGATTGTGGTTGTGACACTTGTGGTTGAGGTGCTTGGTTTTGGTCAAAGTGGGCTTCGTCATAGAGAGGTCCATGGATGTCTTTGTAGATGGGGTGAAACAACAATGGCATAGGTTGTGAAGGTTGTTCTTGTGGTGGTTATTCTTGTTCAAAAGGTACATTGGGCTCAAAGAATGCCTGTGTATGTTCATGTGCCATTTCTTTGATTGAATCAAACGTAGGCAATGGTGGTGGATTTGTTGATTGTGGTGGAAGATCCTCAAGATCTTCTAGAAAAGGATTTGGTGATGTTAGTGGAGTTCCAAAAAGTTCCATTGATTCAAGTTTTGGTGATTTGGGTGGAGATGGTGTCTTGGATGGTTGAGTTTGAGCCGGTGGTGGACTTGGATCAATGGGTGTTTTGGTTGGAGGTGGAGTGGTGATAACATGGTTGACCTTTGGTGATGGTGTGGGAGTTGCAAGATTGAGGAAATTTTCATCTTTGATTGGTGAGGAGATGATTAGTGGTGATTCATCCGAAGATGACGAGCTAAGATTGATGGTGGTGTTGCAACAAAAGGGTTTGACACTTATTCGTGCGGTTCTCCTAATGGGTCGAGATGGTGGAGAGGTGATTGTTGATTTTGTCATTGTCAAAATTGTAGGTTAGAAGATTATTTTCAGAGATTAAGATGGTGATGGTGTGATTTGAAAGTGTTCTAAGATGGTGAAATTTATAGAGGTAAAGAAATGTGGAAAGGAGTGTTTGGATTTGATGTTCTACCATACAAAAATGGAGGTTTCTAATGATTTGGAAGAGTTATGAAGGTTGTCAAATCATTGGAAGTCAATCCAATGAAAATGGTGGAGTAAGAAGACCAAGATTTGCACTAAATGCTTAGTGATCTTGTCATAGTGATTTGGATAAGATGTCCCACGGATACCAAGGAACCTTATGGAGGGTTCCTTGCCTTATGGGGAAGGGTTCCTTGAGTTAGTTATAGTTGAATTTGATTTTTGGCGGGAAATGGCCTTCTATTGGTTTTTATTGCTAAGATTGCCTCTAATACACTCAACAACTAATGAGAAATGAGTTTTAAACTGAAAGGGATGAGTTGGAGATGTGAAATAGTTGAAATTCGAAAATTTTGAAAAACTTTCTGCAGATGTATGGCGGAACCAAACGACAACAAGGGTGGAACCCTACTTTGGGTTCCGTCTTGTCCGTTGGGCCAAAACTGGGTTAACCCAGAAAATGTACTGGCAGAACCCTATTTTTGGTTCCGCCAATTCCGCCAATGGTCTGAGAGTAGACAGAACAGGTGCACGGGGGTCGAGACGAAATCCAAGTTTTCTGAAAACTCTTGGAACATAAAATTTAAGGTATATCTGATTAGGAAATGCAAAAAATGAATGTAAAAACACTCTTACCGATAGACTTTGATCGGAGGCTCCTATACTTAGTGAAATTTTGCATAAACTTGAAATTTTGACAACATATCAAATGTCGCCTTCCTGCATCATTGTTAGTGCAAATATGTTCTAAACAACATCAAATATTCCTACAAATACATAAATCCATTGAGCATAGAGTTAAACATTCAAATTGTTCAAATATCCCCTAGTGCCAAACACTCCCTACACATGCTCTCATTGGCGATCCATCTTCTTGTTGAGCTTTCCAAGAAACCTACCAAAGCATTTGAACATCCCCTTAGTTTGCTTGAACTCCTCGGACTCGTTAGGTATGTTGGGAAGTTGTGAAAGGTATTCAAGAGGTGGAAGCCTAGAGTTGGGTAACCCGTCCTCTTCACTCATCGATGATGAAGATGAGGAAGTGTGAGGATGAGGGTGTTTCCCTTGGGCTTTGGAGACTCTCTTATTACTAAGTGGTACAAATGTGTGTGAAATGAGAGAGTAGTCTAGGCGAAGGCCTCTTGGGGTCGGAGGAATTGGAGCAATGTGCCTAAAGAGATGGGTCAAGAGCATTCCATATGGCATAGCCGTTGTGCCTTGCACAGGAATGTCGGCCATCCTTTTGGCCATGTAGTAGGCCAAGTTGAAGGGTTGCCTAACGGACAAAGAGTAGAGCATGTAACAAAGGCAAACATTGATATGGTCCCGGTTTCCTATGGTGCTAATGACATTGGCTCTAAGGACTTCTTCCCATTTCTTGAATTGAGGCTTGAGTTCATTGAGTTCCATACCATAGGGGTCCTTGTTGACCTCGTTCCCGGTACGGGTTCTCCTAGTGTCGGAAGTCCTAACAAAGAGATGCTCACGAAGTACATCCTTGGACACAAGAGGAGTGTCATAAGGATGGATTCTATCCATGAGAATGTCAAGGGTTGAGAGTGAATGCTTGTCGGTGTAGATGTAAGTACCATGGTGTGGAATTCCTAAGATTTGAGCAAATTCATTGAGAGTGAAGGTGTATTGGTTGCTACTAGCCATGAAGTTGATAGACATGTAANCCATTTCTTGAATTGAGGCTTGAGTTCATTGAGTTCCATACCATAGGGGTCCTTGTTGACCTCGTTCCCGGTACGGGTTCTCCTAGTGTCGGAAGTCCTAACAAAGAGATGCTCACGAAGTACATCCTTGGACACAAGAGGAGTGTCATAAGGATGGATTCTATCCATGAGAATGTCAAGGGTTGAGAGTGAATGCTTGTCGGTGTAGATGTAAGTACCATGGTGTGGAATTCCTAAGATTGGAGCAAATTCATTGAGAGTGAAGGTGTATTGGTTGCTACTAGCCATGAAGTTGATAGACATGTAACCATAATCATCCGTAGAAAGAGTGACGGATGCATAGAACTCTAGAATGAACCTAGGACAAATAGGCTCGTCGATTTCTAATAGACAATCAAAGTTGATGGTGGCAAGTTCCCTATGGAGATTGGTTCCGGCTAGGAAGGATGGGTCAATGGTTCTATCCTCGTGGACATAGCGTTTTTCTAAGGCTTTGAAAATGTCCCTTTGAGCTTCGGTAAGGCCTTTGGTTTTGTGGGGTTTGGGTAGGTAGTGAATGATGTCCTTATGATCATAATGAGTTGCGGGAGGCATGATGATTCCTAGAAAACACCAAATTTCGCATTTTTAGTTCAAAGTAATGATTTCTACAATGTGGATGTTCTAGTGTGTGCCTATATGAAAACAATGTGGAGGTGCGGTTATCTTGACTCATTTTTTATGCTTAAAACGTTGTATGATGCAAGTTTTAGTTGTAAACAAAAGATAACCCAAACGCTCCTAAGTCAATGTAGCTTCGTTTGAATGTAACCGAAAATACATATTAGTTATGTATTCCCTTTAGCATTCAAGAGACATTATGCAAGTGATGTTTTAAACATAACTTTTTTATTTTGTATTTACAATATGAGACGAAAAAAATATTTGTCCTATTTGTGAGAAATTTTTGCAAGAATTTGACATGGGGTGTTTTAGTAAACATGTTAATATCTTACAAGGATGCAATTCCTAACTATGGGAAACATGATTAGTTTAGTTTAACCACTAATGTTCTATATGAATTTCTCAAGTTAATGCATAACCCCAAGTTTTAGATTTTGTGCAAAAATAGAATTCCTAGACACAGATCAGGAGTATGATTATGTTTAGAATACTTACAATGATGATAAGAGAGCAATGTGTATGAAGAGAGGACCAAATTTTCGTTGGTGTGGATGAGTGGTGAAGTGAATAGTAGCAGTTTTCAAGTGGTGGTATGAGATAAGGGGTGTTTGGTTTAATATAAAATAAGAAAAAGTTGCTGCAGGTCGGCGAATACGGCGGAACCAAAAATGGGGTTCCGCCCCTTATGTCGAAGGGTTCCGTTGCATCAGCAGAGTAAATTTTTTTTTTATTTGTTTTGATTTTTGTGATTTTATTCTAACGTTCAGAACTACAATGTAGGTTCCATTAATCCTAAGCCAAGCCTAAGAAGGTTAAATGGCTTTTAAGAGGTTTTGTGAGAATGTCGGCGATGTTGTTTTCGGAAGAAACTTTCTCAATTGAGATGTTTCCTTTTTGAACATTGTCACGAAGGAAATGATGACAGATTTCAATATGTTTAGTACGAGCATGTTGAACTGGATTCTTGCTAAGATCTATGGCTCCTTTGTTGTCACAAAGAATGGAGATATCGTTAAGTTGAATTCCGTAGTCGACAAGAGCTTGCTTCATCCAAAGAGCTTGTTGACATGCTTTTCTGGCCGATACGTATTCGGCTTCAGTTGTTGAGATAGCGAGAGCCGTTTGCTTCTTAGAGAACCATGAGGTGAGACAATGTCCAATAAAAGTACAAATACCACTTGTACTTTTTCTATCAACATAATCACCGGCATGGTCCGAGTCGGCATACACTATGGTGTCTACTCCCGTTCCTTTTGGGATACCATAATCCTAAGTGTGTAGTACCTTAATATATCTAAAGATCCTTTTTATGGCTTCAAGGTGAATTGTTTTAGGATCTTCTTGAAAGCGAGCACATAGACAAACACTAAACATAATGTCGGGTCTACTAGCCGTGAGGTAAAGTAGACTTCCAATCATACCTCTATATTTAGTACTATCTACGGATTCACTTTCCTCATCCTTGGTTAGTTTGATTTCCGTGGACATAGGTGTCTTGATTGGTTTTGAGTCTTCTAGACCAAATTTCTTAAGCATGTCCTTAATATATTTTGATTGGTTAAAGAAGATACCATCTTCTAGTTGTTTAATTTGGAGTCCTAGGAAAAAGTTGAGTTCTCCCATCATACTCATTTCAAACTCATCATGCATGATTTTTGAGAAATTGACACATAATTCTTGACAAGTTGAACCAAATATAATGTCATCAACATAGATTTGGACTATGATAATATGCGAGCCTTTCTTTTTAGTGAAGAGAGTAATATCTACTAGTCCCATGGTATACCTATGGTCAACTAGGAAGGTTTTAAGTCGATCATACCATGCTTTTGGAGCTTGCTTAAGTCCGTATAAAGCCTTTTTAAGTTTGTAAACATGATTAGGTTTTTTAAAATCGATGAAGCCCGGTGGTTGAGCAACATACACTTCTTCATTTATAAATCCATTTAAGAATGCACTTTTGACGTCCATTTGAAAAAGTTTAAAATTGTGTGCGCATGCATATGCAAGTAAAATTCTTATTGACTCGAGCCTAGCAACCGGAGAAAAAGTTTCATCGTAGTCAATGCCTTCTTGTTGATTATATCCTTGTGCTACTAGCCTAGCTTTGTTTCTAGACACTACACCGTTTTCATCCATTTTATTACGAAAAACCCATTTGTTCCTATTATTGTTTGACTTTTTGGTTGAGGAACTAATGTCCAAACATCATTTCTAACAAATTGATTTAATTCTTCTTGCATAGCTATTAACCATGATTCATCTTTTATAGCTTCGTTTACATTTTTCGGTTCAATGGTTGACATGAAACAAAAGAAGTTACTTTCATTTTGCACTTTTGATCTTAGTGTTCTTTCATTAATATTTCCAATGACACTATCTAATGGATGACTTTTAGATTCGTTAACATTGACAATTTCTTGGTTTGATGGTTCTTCTTCTTTGTCATTATCTAGGATTTCTTGATTTTCCATTATTTGACTTTCAACTAAGTCATCATCTACCAAAGGTGATGTCTTAGAGGGAGGTGGACTTTCGTCAAATGTTACGTTTAACGATTCCTCGACTCTCAAGGTTTCTTTATTTAAGACAATGTAAGCTTTACTACTTTGTGAATATCCAAGAAACACACCTTCATAAGACTTTGGGTCGAATTTGGTGACACAATCCTTGGTATTAAGAATAAAGCATTTACTCGCAAACACTCTAAAATATCCTAATGTAGGCTTTTTACCTTTATATAGTTCATACGGAGTTTTGTTCAAAAATGGTCTAATTAAGACATGATTTAAAATGTAGGTTGACGTGTCAACGGCGTTACACCAAAACTTTTGAGGAATGTTTTGTTCATTAAGCATTGTTCTACTCATCTCTTGTAAAGTCCGGTTTTTACGTTCTACTACACCGTTAGATTGAGGAGTGCGTGGTGCCGAGAAATTATGTGTTATAAAGTTTCCAAATTGTATTTCATTGTCAAACTCACGACCGTGGTGTTCTAATAGACACAATGCATGTTCCTAATTGGTTTTGTATTTTCTTACTTAGAATTTCAAATTGGTCAAAAGCTTCGTTTTTACTTTTCAAAATTTTTGTCCAAGTATATCTTGAGTAGTCATCTACTATAACTAATAAGTTTCCTCCATAACTTTGTATAGCGGATGGACCAAACAAATCCATATGTAAAAGTTCTAGACACCTAGATGTAGACACTACATTTTTAGCCTTATGGCTACTATGAACTTGTTTACCAACTTTGCAAGCATCACAAAAATGTTGGTCGTATTTCAACTTGGGTAGATTTTGAACTAGGTCTTTAGAGCAGAGGTTTTGAATAAGTCTCATATTAGCGTGTCTTAAACGTCTATGCCATAAAGTTGAAGATTCATCTAATGAGGTGAGACAAATTTTGTCTCTAGATGTTTGATCCATCTTCATGACATATACGTTGTTCTTAAGAACACCTTTAGCTATGGTTATGTCATCTTTAAGTATTTTACTTCTATTTTCACTAAAAAGGACGTTATACTTTTTCCGGCAAAGTTGACTAATACTAAGAAGATTGAAACCTAGGTTATCAACATGAGCTACATCATCTATAGAGAGAGAGTCATGAGAGATTGTACCTTTTCCGATGATTTTGCATTTAGCCTTGCTACCAAATGTAACATTACCTCCATCATATTTTTGATATGTTGAAAAGAGGCTTTTGTTACCCGTCATGTGCCTTGAGCAACCACTATCTTTGATCCATTCATCCGGTTCCAAACTAACTTTGAAGCACACCTATTTTATGAAAAACACTCAAACATTTGGTCCCCAATATCTCATGGGTCCATTTTGGTTAAACATACCATTAACTTGATCCATGTATGGAAATGTAAGATATAGGTTCCATGACATGTAATTTGGAGTTTGGTAATGTCTAGGTATGTTTTGGTTCCAACCATGTTGGTAGTTTGGTTGCATTTTGTAGTTACTCTTTGGAAAGGGGCGTTTGGGAATAGGAGTTTTAGGTCTCGGTTGAGTGGTTTTAGTTCTAAATTCATTTCTACCAAGTCCTACTCCAACCTTAATAGCTAGTTTTAGTTTTGTATCATTTATACTAATTTTGGACTTATTTGTGACTTTAACAAATTTAGTACGGTCCGGCGTAGAAACTATTTTTTCTGCTGCAGACCCCGCGGAACCTTTGGGCTCAACGGGCGAAACCCTGTTTTGGGTTCCGTCTGGTCCGTGGGTGCCTGTAGCAGTTTTGTTAGTTTCTTGTGCTTTCTCGTCTTGTTTCATTTGACTCTTTGAAGTTTCTAATTTAATGAAACCTAATCCCGTTTTATCAAATGGTGACTTTTAGAGTTTCATTATTTCATCCGCACAAGAAATACTTTTATCGAACTTTTTAAACTTTAAGGTTTGTTTGATTAGATCGTTTTGAGTAGTTTTAAGTTTCTCAATTTCGAGTTTAAACTCTTCACATGATTTACACAATGTGTCAATACTTTTACTCTTTTCTAACCTCTTAGCTTTTTCTTTTTAATTCATAAACTTCATTTTCCAAAAATTCCTTTTTAGTCTTTAAAAATTTGTTTTTGTTTATGATTTTTAGACTTAGTTCACAAAGTTTGTTATGTTCTTTTTGCAATGTATCATCATCAATAGAAGAACAAGATGATTCGGATTGTACCTCATTTGAGTCTTGAGCCATGAGAGCAATTTCTTCGTTCTTTGGCTCTTCGTCATCATCTTCATTATCGCTCCAAGCACCACTTACAAAAGCTCGTTGAATTTTACTTTTGGGTGGTTTTGGACATTCTCCTATGAGATGACTTGTGTCTCCGCACCTAAAGCATTTTCTTTCTCCCTTTTCTTTCTTGTCATCACGATTTTTTCGGGAAGCTTTCATATCATCCTTAGGTTGCCTCACAAACTTCCCACGTCTTCGAAAGAACTTCTTGAAGTCTCTAACGGCCATTGCATATTCTTCATCATCACTATCCGAGCTAGATTCTTCATCATTGCTTGATTGAACTATAGCTTTTAATACAATAGACTTCATTTTTTCTTTCTTGCCTTTAATTATTTCTGAATCTTTTTCCATTACCATTTCATGAACTTTGAGGTTTCCAATTAGCTCATCAAGTGACATGCTTGAAAGATTCTTAGACTCTTCAATTGCCGCCACTTTGGCTCTCCACTTCAGATGGAGTGCTCTAAGGAATTTTCTGACAAAATTCTTGCTATAAAAAGATTCATCAAGTGCTTTAAGTGAAGTAATAATAGTGTTAAACCTAGCAAAAGCACAATCAATAATCTCATCTTCGGGAATAGTAAATTGTTCATATTATTGAACAAGAAGATCAATTTTGTTATCATTAAATTGTGAGTTCCCTTGATGAGTGACTATTAAAGATTGCCAAATTTCTTTAACGGTTTTACACATAAAGACTCTTTCATATTCTTTCTTTGGTAAAGCATTGTAAAGCATCATTTTTGCCTCATTATATTTAGCAATCAATTTCTTTTGATCTTCATTGTGTTTGGTAAAAGAGCTATCCTCATCTTTACCATTTGTACCATCTTTAAAATTAGCTATGTTATCACCATTAATAATTATATACCACAAATCTATATCTTTTGACTTCATGTAAGTTTCAAAATGGTTTTTCCAATATATGAAACCATTAGCTTCAAATAGTGGTGGTCTTTGCATAGATTGCCCTTCTTTGTAATTTTCAAAATCCATGGATCGTTTCAAGTTTTAAAACACAATATATTTTAAAAGCTTGAGTAACGTAGCTCTTGATGCCAATTGTGGAAAACTAGAAGAGGGGTTGAATAGTTTACCGGTTTTTAAGTTAATTATCTTTTGAAACTTTACGTTTAATCAAAGATCTAAATTAAAAGACAATATGTAATATGCAAGAATAACGAAAGAAACAATCAAACCACAACACGATAGTTTATCGTGGTTCGGCTACAAGGACTCTTTTTCCTTGCCCTACTCCACGCCCCGAGTATCCAACTCGAGAGTTTCTTTCACTAGTCAACAAGCTCCTTTCACCGGTGGAGAAAACCTTACACGTTGCTTACACAAGATTACCGACACAAAGCTAGATGTCGAGTTCTTTTACAAGGGTACAACCACTCCCGTCACACTATCTATTTTAAGGCCTAAAATACTAACCGATCACTACTGAAAGTATACAATGAATAGATGTATAAACCACACTAGTTTACACAAGACTAAGCTAACAAGACTTGAAACGTTATGTTGAAACTTGTAACTTTTGGTATGAACTTGTGATCTTCTTTGCTACAAAAGATCTCACACAAATGAAGAGTTAATGAGTTAGATGAATGCAATGATAATGTATGTGTAAATTATCATGAGAAGTGATGAGAGATTTCTTGCAAGTGGCTTGGTATTTATAGCCAACCAAACCAGCAGACTGGCGGATCCGGCGGAACCAAAACAAGGGTTCCGCCCTTGTACCCCAAGGGTTCCGCTAGGTCTGACAGTCAAAGACTACAAGAAATCTTTCCATATCTAGCAATGTCAAATCATGTTTGTTCAAGTCAATACATAATAGATAGAGTATGAAACCTTCTAAATGTGTAAAAGATCTTATGGAAAGTCAACTACTAGATTTAGTAAGCTTTCCATAAATGCTCATGATGTATGCCATGATGTCATGTTACATTTTCTATATTTAGTAATATGAAAATGTTATGTTTAATATGAAATGTAAATGTAGTAAATAAAGTCTAGTTATGCAAGACTAAAACTAAAATCATGTTTTACTAAAAACTAAAGTTTACACTTTGTCGTTAACAAAACTTAGCAAAGATCGTAAAATATAAATAACGTTTTTAGGCGATATTTGTATTAGCAAAACTGTTCATTCCCCACATCTAACTGGTGAGGTGAAAACTTTTGTTTCTGTCCTACATAGTACTCCCATGATAACATCACAATTAGCAAGCTGTTAACATAAATTAAGATATAAGAATAGATGCAGAATAAGCCGAGTAACTCTTAAGAACATCTAATAACTAAACGGAATAACATTAAGTACAAAGGACTATCGAAACTGACTTTATACAACGACACACCAATTAAAACAAACTATCAAATTCCTTTTCAAACTAACATCACTCATGAAATCATCATTTACGACCATAACATATACACAACACATAACACTAGCATTAAGCCAAGATATAAAACAATATGAGTTTGCGATCAGATATCGAATCGGCTATTGACAATGTCTGCAGTTGATGAGACGAAAAGTGTTACGCTTTTAGGGGGTCATTTAAGCCCTAATTCGTATAAATGTGATCAAATATTGCCCTAAATCGTTCCTTTTGTCATTTTAGGTACTTTTGAGAGGAATTCTGGAAAACATGCATATTCGGACGTTTTTGGAGCATAAAAGTGAAGAAAACGACAAAGTCTCAAAAGATGAAGATTTACAACCTGACGGCGTCAGAAGTCACAAGGTGACGCCGTCAGAAAGCCTTGACAAAAGAGTGGAAACCAATTATCAAATGACGGGCCAGAGGAAATTTTGGATTTAACACCTGACGCCGTCAGGTGTTAGGAAAAGTAGGCCGTCAGGAGTAAAGTTAAAGAGTGACGGCCCAGAAGGTTTTATAAGGTGACGGCGTCAGAAGTGGATCTAGGCCATCCGAGAAACCTAATGGCGGCGAGCTGACGGCGTCAGCCCTTATAACCTGACGCCGTCAGAGTGTAAAATCTATATATAGTTTTCTAATTTTCATTCATTAGTGTGGAACTTTGTGGAGAACTTTTAGGGCAAACCCTAAAGACGAATTTTCTGTACTTTTTAGGGTTTCCAACCCTTGGAACCCTCATGCTTAATTAAAGATAAGTCTTCACTTTAATTCAATCAATATGTCTATGTGTTGGTTGATTATCTCTTTTGCTTGTCTTTTAATTAACATGTGTAGCTAAATTCTCTAGTGTTTGCTTAGATCTAATGAAACCTAACTATTAATTATTGGTTGATTGGTGTGTGTTGTTGTTTGTTGGGATGATTGTTCCATCAATGTTAGGCTCAAGAAAACTGGCCAACCTCCTTTATGGTAACGTGCTTGAACGTCTTGGGAAACATGTAGCCAAGGCATACTAGGCTATTAAGGTAGTATTTAACGCATGAGCCACTGTTTACAACCCCTATGGTTGTGCCGTGCATGGCATAGGGCGAGATAAGAGCTCATAGAATTGGAGAGATATGTATGCCACTCCATGAGTTATTAGGAATACACCCTTCATCCACACAAGTAACACACATATCAATTAACCGGTAAAAGATAGTTAGGGAGTAATGAAATCTAAGTAAACACAATTTTCTCCATATTGTTTTCACAACCACAATAGTTTAGATATTTATTTTATTTTAATTTGCATAAGTAGTAAACTTGGGTTAGTTGACTAGCAACTAATTCCGCCCTTCCTCCAAAAACCGAGATTTTACTTGCTTTCAAAAAAATATAAAAATACAAAAAGAATCTTCCTTCCACCCTTAGACCTATTAGAGTAGCTTTTCTATCCTAACGAACACTATTCCCTGTGAGAGAACGATCAATCCCCCGTACTTACCACTATCCTATACTACATCGGTCAGGTACACTGCCTGGTGGGGTTGTAAGCCTCTTGAGATCCCTCGAGAGGTAAAACCTGTTGTAAGGTCACAAAACCACGCATCAAGTTTTTGGCGCCGCTGCCGGGGAATAGTTATTGTTTAGGTAGAATTTTTATTTCTTTAGGTCTACTCACTAGATTCCTTTCTAGTGAGATTTTTATTTTCTTTTTCTAGGATTTTCTTTAGTCTATCTTTTTCTTCGTGTTTTTGTTCGTAATCTTTACCATCCGCCATCATGGAAGGTGGTAACATCCTTGATCCCAACAACCTAATTCAACCAAACCACCCACCACAACCAAACCAACCTCCTAGACCCCGCACCTTAGGAGAGTATTCCCGACCTAGCCACCTTGGCTATCGAAACACCATTGAGCTCACTCAAGGAGCCAATGTCACTCCCTTGCGATCCGACACCATCCGGTTGGTGCAAAGCGGATGCGCATTCCATGGACTTCGTTCCGAAGATCCAAACCAACATCTCAAGGATTTCCTCAAAATCGTAGATTCCATAGACCTTGATGTTGCAACTCGAGAGACGACCCGATTGCGTCTCTTCCAATTCTCTCTACGGGACCAAGCTAGTCAATGGCTTGAGCGACTTCCCGCAGGATCCATCACCTCTTGGGACGATCTCACAACTCGTTTCCTTGCTCAATTTTTCCCACCGGGGAGAACTACCAAGCTAAGGAATGATATCTTGGCGTTCCAACAACGCCAAGGCGAAACCCTCTACGAGGCATGGACTCGATTCAAGGACTTACTCCAAAAAGTCCCTCATCATGGCATAGACCTTTGGCTCCAAGTCCAAATCTTCTATGACCACATCAATCTCCACACGAGGCAAACCATTGACCAAGCGGCCGGTGGCAAGCTACGTGATCTAAGTGCGGAACAATCATGGGATCTCCTAGAAGATCTTGCTCTATATGACAACGAAAGTTGGAATGATCCCCGTGATTTGAATAAAACGGTCAAGGCAATATCTTTGCCTTCGAATAATTCAAGCACTTCCGACCGTAGGATCATAGAACTTGAAGACCAAGTCAAGTTTCTCATGAAATCCTACGAAGCTCCTAAACCTTCAAGCCAAGTGAACAAAATCACTTCTTCGTGCGAATTATGTAGTGGTCCCCACGACACTCGTGATTGCATGGAACTCCCCGAACAAGCTTTTGCGGACTACGCATCCACGCGTACCGACGGAGCGGGAGATAAGTGGTACACTTTCAAACCCGAGCCAAACCCTTATGGAGATTCATACAACCCCTCATGGAAAAATCACCCCAACCTTAGGTGGAAGTCAAACCAAAACGCACCCCAAAACAATTCTTCCAACCCACCTAACCGGTTTCAACCCAACGGTAATTCCTCAAACCGTACCTTCAACAACAATCCTTCCAACAACTATGGTAGTACCAACAACTTTGAAGGATTGATGTCCAATTTTATGGCATCTCAAGAAGCTCGCATAGCTAAATTCACATCCGAATTCAATCAACAACAAGTAGAGATGACCAATAAAATTGACAACTTGTTGAAAGCCCTCAACAACCAAGTGCTATCACCCCCACAAAAGGACGCTAGAAACACCAATAGCGAACCACAAATCAAGGACCCCTCTTCATCCAAACATGTCCACTTCGTAAACGTTGTGACCATTAGACCAATTGATAGGAGTGAGAATGATAGTGAATCAAAGGATGAGAGTAAGGAATTAGAGGATGATAGGAAGGCTAAGGTTAGCGAAATAGAAGAAGTAGAGGAGGAGGATTACTTCAATAGGTTACCCACTAAGGAAGAGCGAGCATATCATAAGAATCTATTCGATGACTCCGAGACCCCATACATCCTAGGTAACCCAATTTTCAAGGTGGGCGATCCATCTAATCTCAACATACCATGCAACATCGGGCATTTGCATATTTGGAAAGCGTACATTGACCCTAGATCACCCATTAACATCATGACTAGAGCTCAATACAATTTGATAATGAAAAGTCAACTAGGGTATAGAGTGTTTCCCGATAAGGGATGGATTAGTAACTTCACGGGAAGAGTTAAAGGATTACCGGTTTATGTAGGAAACTTTACCTATGTCACCGACTTTGTGATTGTAGAAGATATCCGCCCAATAATCGATGCAAGTGTGACCCAAGTAGTCTTAGGCAAACCATTTATCGAGGTCTCTAGAATGACTCATGAACCTTCCTTAGGGATAGTCACATTTAAGGATGAGACCGATGAGGTGAACTACCAAATGCCGTATAAGATAAAGAAATACCAACACTTGTCAAACGTTGAGAAGGAGTTCAAACAAGCGGTCTACTATAGGAATGATGAGGACAGACGTAGGGGAGTAGACTATGTCATGAAAAGGATTTTCGGTTTCTATAAGGATTGTTTGAACTTAGGGCCCGAATACAAAACCGGAAAAGAGGATGACTTAGGAACCGTGACCAACGACGAAGTCACGTAACGTACGGTGACTTTGAGTCTAGCTACAAGACTCGTAAATAAAGAAAAGCGCTACTTGGGAGGCAACCCATGTTTTGTGTGTTTTTGTGTGTTTATTTATTTCCGTATGTAAGTTATATTTCTTGTATTTGATTCATGCTTCAAACTAAATTGTGAAAATGCTTTATTTTGTTTTTAACTTCATCTTAACTACATATAAAGGTATTTTGCAAAAGATAAGTGTAAGGGAAATCCAAATCGGTTTATAAAGAACGAATGAACATGAATCATAACAACGAAATTAGCTTACATATTAGTACTTGTTTGAGTCAAATGCTTGTATCGAGTCATAATGAATTTTTGCAGGAATTCCAGGAAGTAAGATATAGTTTTTCCAGAATTTTTCCCGGAAGCTTAACATGAGAATTCTGTCAGAACTTTCTGACGGCGTCAGGCCTAACACCTGACGACGTCAGGTTAAAATTTTCTGCAATTTTTGAAAGTTTTGTATTTTTCCGGAAACCTAAAAAGTTTTGTCAATTCTTTAACTTATAATCTCCAGGAATTCTGCAATATATTCATTCCACAAGCATTATATCTTATTAT